>JANKKB010029188.1:0-20491 GCA_026225775.1 Bursera palmeri | reverse complement strand
CTTAATTACCCTTTTTGGATTGGTTCGGGATGAAACGGAGCTTGGACTTGATTGGGCCGAAATCGAAGGTGGCCGGATTCGGATCACACTTGTAATATGATTGTAGTGTTAGGCCTTGGGTGGGCCCGTGATAATCCAGGACCTAAGGGGAAACACTTGATACATGATTATAGTATTAGCCCTTAGGTGCACTCATGACCTAAGGGGAAACACTTGATATATGATTATAGAGTTAGGCCTTAGATGATTTGTGCCCCAAACAAGCTCTAACTTGATCCAGCCCATGCAAGCTAACCTTAAGAAATAAGCTCCAAGGAAAGCCCAACCCGAATTGGAGTCAAGCCCATATTATCTTCACTATGTATTTTGTCTTTTAGGGCCTATTTTGATGCTTTGAATGGCCCACATGGTTGTAATATTATTAAGACTTTGAATCAATTGTAAAGGCCTTGTTTAGCCCATTTTAAGTTTCTTGATGACTTGTAAGCTTAGGTGGCCTTGTTTTGTCTAGTTGGCCGCCACATCACTTGTGATTGTATTAAATATGCTTTTGATCATTTTGAAACATTAGCTAATGAATATGATGAAATACATTTGTAAGAGTTTTCTCTCTTAATATTGTGATCTTTATCCAAACTTTGTTGGTTTGGTGGTGATCAAAATCCATGCGGGTGGAATCATTACTTTAAGCTTGGTATTCTATCTTTGTAAGAGTTTTCTCTCTTAATATTGTGATCTTTATCCAAACTTTGTTGGTTTGGTGGTGATCAAAATCCAAGCGGGTGGAATCATTCCTTTAAGCTTGGTATTCTATCTTTGTTTCTTGTTATCCATTTTCTTTATTTTGTGTTCTTGTTGTGGAGCATAACCGAATCTGCCAAGGGTTGATTCCAAGTGTATTTTTGAGTGATTGAAGGTATTTGAAGTTGATATTGTTGTTGTTTATGTTGGAGAACTCTAGTAGAGCATTTTGAGCTTAATTCTTTACTTGGCCGAATTTGCTTGTTCATTGTTGTGGGTTGTTTTCTTGCAATTTTGTGATGGAAATATTTTGAAATAGATCACTTTAGATGTGCCCGCGTATGTGCTGAGGGATCTAAGGGGATTCACTTGTGATACGCATGTACAGTGTCAGGCCTTAGATGTGCTCGTGTGTGCTGTTATTAGTATGTGATGAGATACGAAAGGATCTTTAGATGAGCCTATTGAGACACAGGATCTAAGGACAGTCTCACATTGATAGTTAGTTTACACATGCTCAAGATGTGTGAATGAGTCGCATGTGTCGCGACGGTTGTGGTTGTAGTGAGGAATATTTCTAGTTGTGAAATTCGGGTGTATGCGAGTGAGAGAAATGAATTGTTATATTATATATTTTATCTAGTGCATGCATTTTATTAAATTGTTATAGAACTGAGTAGTGTAAAAATTTCTACTAGGCTGTGTTTCTCATCCCTTCTTCCTTAGGTACCCAAGGTTAGAAGTCTAGTGATAGTGATTCGAGCTCACTTAGAGGATCTCCGATAGTTTTCTAGATATGTCTAGGTAGACTAAGTCATTTGCAATTTATTTTATTGGAATAGAATTTTGTAATCCATGATTTTCTGTGTAAATGTTTTATTTATAATGTTTTAATTGTTTTATTTACTTTTATTTTACTTATTTACTAATTCACCCCCAGAGTTCCTATATAAGTGGTTTTGAGGCGTGACAGCCACAAAAAGATGTGACTATAAAAAAAGGAAAAAATTACATTGAACCCCCTAATTAAATTTTGAAAAAACACCTAACTCCAGATTTTTATTAAACTAACACTTATCCAAATTTTTGGGAGATAAGTGTTAATTTTTACAAAAATAGTGATAATTTTTTGGGGTAAGTGTTAGTTTAACAAAAGTTTGGAGTTAAGTGTTTTCTAAAAATTTAATTGGGGGGTCAGAGTAAATATCCCCTATAAAGAGGCAATTATGACTCAAAATTGAAGGAGGATTCATTTTGTAGTGAAAAAGAGCTAGAAACCTGATAGCAAGGGGCCTCCTTTTTTAGCTGACATTCTCTTGGCCTCCTGGGTTTCAACAATCTTATTGAGGATTGTTCATCATCATTTCCTTTATGGTTCATCAAGACAACTACTATTCATCATTTTCACTTCTGTTCATTACCACCTTATCATTTCAATCACCCACTTTTGGTTATCACAACCATACCCCTTAGATTCCTTAAAGCCATAGCTCTTGGTATCACTCTCCACCTTCATAGAAAACCTACCTCTTAAGTTCTTAAAACTTGTTCTGTTGAATATAATCATGGTGGCCTTAGATTCCTTGAATACCCCTGTTGCACTGACTTGAGTGTCAAAGGGTTATCACCGGTGGAACACCGGCTCCCCTGACCTTGTTCTGTATTGCGCAGATTCAAAAAAGTCTTTGGTTCTCAAAGTTCAGCTTTCAAGCTATAGCAAAAGGCACCCAAGAAATGGCCAAAAACCCGCAGTCAATATCACCTTAGCAGTAGCAAGGTTCACTTTACCAGTTGGCAGTAAAAGGCTAGGCTTTTTCAGAAACTTTTGTAAATCAACCTTGGTAGTAAAAGGCTAGGCTTTATCAGAGGAGTCAAATTTCTTTCAACCTTAAAGATACAAAGTTGTCAAGAACTCCCTCACCAAGCCTACCGAGAACTCCACTTCTCGGCCCTTCCAAGAACTCCACCTCACGATCCCTCCGAGAACTCCACCTCTCGGCCCTTCCGAGAACTCCACCTCTTAGCCCCTCCCAGAACTCCAACACTATTCTATTTGAAATTCCTGACACTTTTCCTACCTAGTGATTTAACTCCAGTAATCACTCGAGGGCTTTATTATCAACTCGAACAGTTTTCCAAACACGTGTTAACATTGATATTGGTGCTAATTTTTTGCAAACAAACCCTAACTAGATTTCAATTGAGAGGAACAAATCCTAAATGAAGAATAAACTAATAAATGGAAAGAAAAATTTGCGAAAAAAATAGCAAACTGAATGGAACCATAAATCAAGTTACTTGAGAGACCTAAGAGCAGTGATGTGAAGGTGACAGTGAGGCACAGAGCCATTGGTGACTAAGAAATGTGAGAGCTAGGTGTGTGAGCAAGCGGAGACTCAAAGACAGGGAAGGGAAGGGCAGGTTATTCAACGAGAGATGCAGAAAACTAAATCAAAATAGTCGCAGTAAAGAACTAAAGCGAAATTGGTAGAAAAAAAAAATCTAGAGTTTTAGCAAGAAACCTAGAGCACAAAAACATTTCCATTTCCTAAAACTCAAAACGAGTATAGGGCATTAAAAATTTAGATCTTTTACTTAAAAAGAAAAAAAAATTGCATTTTTAGTAATGGTCAAGCGATTGGGATTTAATTTGTTTGACTTAATTTTATACACTATTTAATAGTCATTAATTTACTACAATCTATAGATAAGAAAGAGAAATTAAAAGGTGATTTTTTTAATACCAACTCATAAGTTTTGTTCACTATTAAATTAGAAAAATGAATAGCTATCAAATAGTATGTAAAATTAAGTCAAAAAAAATAAATAACACTAGCTTGAGCCTTTTAGTAAGTATAATATAGTATGATAAATAACTAATTAAATAAACGTCATTTAATTTTTTTAATAAAATTGATCAAAATATGTAACTTATTTTAAAAAACTTCTATAATAAAATGTTATAAAATTTTTTACAACTTTTCAAAAAGAAAAATCTATTGCACATTACTTAAAAATGCTATTAGTATCATTGTTTTAATAGCATTCTCTTTAGAATGCTATAAAAAAATATTGTATATGTTAAAATAAAAATCTATAAAATTTTAAGAAAAAAATGTTATTAATTTTACTGTTTTAATAATTTTAATGTTTAAAACTAGAATGTGGCCTTCGTACTGTAATCTTGGTTAGCAATCCCATTAACACATTAATAGCATTAATTGAATAGCTCATAATGCCAAAACTTGAATGTGGGAGGAAATTAAGTGGCCGTCGAATAAATAACGCATGCTGTGTGCATGGTATGTCTTATAGCGAAAATGTATGATTAAGTATTTATAAGCGGTTTATAATCACAAAAGTTCAAATTTAAGTAAGAAACACTAAACACTCATATCTTCAAATATAATCAATAGCATTCTTTTATATATTATTAATACTATTTTTATAGTATTTTTTAATAATAAAATGGTTATCAATGTTGTTAGATATGATCTTAATCGCTGGTTGATATCTTATTTTGATTATATAAGTTTATCATAGCAAAAGAAATTATCCATGGAACTTTTTGAATACATGAGCTATAGATTTCTCTAGTCTTATATCAATGTTCACATTTTAAGCAAATCATTTCGTAAAATAAAAAGTATTACGTTTTTTGCTCCCGCCAAACTTTCCATCAAAGCTCTCCACCACAAGTTTTAAATTTAATTTATTCTAATAAACTTTTGTCTTATCAATTTGTTTAGATAATGTTGATTTTAAAATCAAATATCAATGTCATGTTATCTTTCATCTATTTGTACTTCATCATATCATATTAGAAGGTCTATTAAAGGGAAAACTTCATCATCAGTTAAGCAGGCCTGTGGAGCTTGAAAATGTATTAGCAGTTGCATGTGGGATTGTTTTTCTAACAGAGCTTGAAACTCGGGGTACTATTCTTCTAACAGAGGGAGAGAGTTTTTGTGTAAAACCTTGTGGGATTGTTTTTTTATTCTTGAAATAATCTTTTATTTAATTATTTCAAGATTTTGAGAAAGGAGAAACACTAAAAGAGATTAGAGTCATCAGAGTACAGGTTGGAAGAATCCTTTTTTCATTAGGCAAACACTAGAGGTAATCTAAGTATTGTGAGACCTTTTACTGATTGTAAACTTTGATTATACTTAGTAAAATATCTTTTGAACGTTGATCTCATGGATGTAGGTTGTGAAGCCGACTCACGTACATATCTGTGTTTTGTGTCTCATTTTGTTTTTGTCTCTTAAGCATTCTCACGCTTTAGAATTAACAAATACAATTTGAGTCATGACAACATTTCTACTAGAATGTTATAATCAAATTGTTTTTAGAATCCAAGGAATAAAAATCTTAGCAAGTTTCAAGAAATGCTATTAACACTGGTCTTTGGATAGCATTCATTTTCAAATAGTAAAAAAAAATTATAAAATATTATTTCTGTTGCAGTGAACAAAATTAGTCAGTTTCTTTTATTAATTGAAAAATATAAATTGAAAGAGATAAAATTAAAGTTTGTATATAATTGTGTTCTTATAAGTAATTTTATGTATAGGTATTTTAGCAATAAAATTTTTATAAAATAATGGGTGTTCTTCATAAATTTCCTGATACATATGGTCCCACCCTAGTTGAAAATAGATTCTTATTAGATTGTTGAAGTCTTTACATATAAATGAGAAAATTGGTTTACTATTGGTATCAATATTGCATATATATATGCTTTAATTAGTCTTAGATGGTAATATATTAATAGATTATTAGTTAATCATATCTATGAACAGCCATTCGACATGTAACTGACTGACTAAGTTTACTTTAAATAACAATTTTATTATTTGAAAGGGAAAGAAAGTCAGCTTTTAGGCTATTTTGGATACTAGTGAAGTTCTAAAATTAGTTTTATAAAATAGGATTTTAATCAATAATTTAGCCAATCCCTAGTTATACATATGGTTATATAAAACATTAAATATTTTATCATAGAGAAATTCTAAAATATATACATACCACGGGGATATCAACAAATGATATGAAACCTAAGTTTAAAACTTGAAGGAAAAGAAATCAAATCTTGAATTGCATATACTTCTTTAACCATATACAAGCAGCAAGTTTCAACACTGAAAAATTCTTTGGATCTTCTGTAGTAATGAGAAAATAACCATCAACTCCAGTCTAAGAAATTCTTTTCTTATGTGTTGTTTCAAATCTCACTTTAATTTTTTATTTGGAACTGTTTTATATTTAAGCGATCCAAGAAATCAGGCAAAAAGTAATAAAACATCTTACAAACAATTGAAATTATTAAAGAGTTCTTATTCATACTTATCATTGTTTGAAGAGATTAAGATATAAAATAAAACCCTTAAACATACTCAATGAATGTTATTTTAGGAATATTGAAAGGCATAGAAAGTAGTAGAAATATAAATTTTAAATTTTAATGATAGCATTTATTACGTAAATAAGTATCCTATACATTGTGTTAGGTAAAAATAACCTTACCCATATGATATTATTTTATCTTATTTAAAGATACAAAGATTCACAAGGGATTTGTAAAAATAATCAAATTCAGGGATGAGTGTTAAAAATCGTCAAGATTCTAAAATTTTGATTGAACCAATGAGTCAGTCAACGTTCAGGTCCATAAGAGTCCCATGGTTTAGCAACGCGTTGATGGGCCGATGGTTTTGACCAAATAATCAAATACAATTTTGAATATATTATTTTTAACTCAACCCCTTATATTTGGTTATTTCTCATAATTAATCAAGATTCATTTACATTTAAGTTTCTAATTATAAATATAGATTTAAGGAGCCATTGAATTTGTGAATGGAGTTTTATAATTTTCATTCATACACAACCGCTAATGATGTTACCAAAAAAAGAAAAAAGAAAGAAATTTTCAAGGGAACAAAGCGGGCGTAGAGAGAAGAGGAAGGGCTGTCACGAATCATGCAACTTCTTGACGTTCCAAGCCATTTCTCTGAAAATTAAACAAAGCCTGGAAGAACAGATTGCAGTTTTCCGATCTAATCTTCTGCAACAACAATGGACTCAGCAGCAAGAGTTATGTGCCAAGATAACCCCATTAACCCCTTAATCATATCAAGCTACCAGGTGTCCTGGATTCTTGTTGTCTCCCACATCTTCCACCTCGTTCTGAAGCCCTTGGGGCAACCTGGACCAGTGGCACAAATTTTGGTAATTGATCATGATGATTAGTTAATTTGCTGCATAAATTGATTTTTTTCAGATATTCATGTGATGTTGGTACATTATAATATGTCATTTCTAACAGGCTGGACTAGTGCTTGGTCCCTCGGTGTTAGGCCGTATCGATATTGTTAAAGGATTCTTTATTCAGTCTTCTTCTGCGGATTACTATAGAGTATATGCTTTTTTCTCTCGCATATTTTTCATGTTCTTGATTGGTTTAGAGTTGGATATTCCACATTTGAAGCGAAATTTGCGTGTAGCAAGCACTATTGCATATGGAGGTCTCATCACAAGTAGCATAATCGGAGCAGCTATGTCCTGGTTTGTCATCCAGAAACTAGGTATCACGTTCAACAAGGCAGCTTTTGCCCTCGTTATCATAGTACACTTAGCAAACACGGCCTCTCCTGCTGTCATTCGCTTGGCAGCTGAATTAAAATTTGATACTTCAGAAATAGGGCGATTGGTTGTATCTTCTTCTCTGATAACTGAAATGTCTTGTGTATTACTGTTCTCTTTGTTCATTGCTTGCACGGACGTTACAGCCTTCAAATTTTTATTACTTTCAATATTTCTCACTGGGGTACTTATCATTGTGAACAAATATTTGGCATTTTGGTTTAACAGACGAAATAGAGTTAGAAAATATGCGAGTAACTCCCAGGTTTTACTCATTTTGGTTCTCATCATACTTCTTTCAATGGTTATTGAATATAATGGCCTCTACAGTACAATCCCTTGTTTCCTTGCTGGTGCGATGTTTCCTAGAGAAGGAAAAATGGCTCGAACATTGTCGCACAAGCTTACATACGCTGTTCACGACTTTATACTTCCCATTTACTTCGGCTACACTGGGTTCCAGTTTGATGTAGATATTATTTTGAAGTCTTTGAACAATGCGATTATCGTTCTCCTTATGCTCCTTGTCAGCATTGCCAGTAAAATTTTAGGTACACTAGCCGCTTGCGGTTACCTGAAGATTCCATTGACGGAAGGAGTCATTCTAGGTTTCATGCTCAACTTGAAAGGCCATGCTGAACTCATGCTCACTGATTCAGCTCCAGATTCCGAGGTAAATATTCTTAACGTCGGTTACCATCAAAATCATGATCAGTTTGTTTGATTAAATGAAGAATAAACTTCCATTTCTAAAAAATTATTAACAAAGAAAAATAGGTAAATTGAGAATTTTTATATATTTTAACCGCAAACCACGAATATTAGATCTTCATTTCGATAAATATATCTTTATTTCTTTAATTACATATGTAAAACCTGATAATTTGATATTGTACGCAACAAATATCTAGTATCACTTAAAGATTTGACATCTTAATGAATATTTGATATTCTGACAAATTGCTAACCTATAAAATAAAGAAGAGAACTAAAATTTCATTAAAACTCAACATAAATTAACCCTCAATTTATGTACTTCTACATTTTCCCAATAGAACGAAAAGAACACTGAAGGTATAGTAAAAACTTACAATTTCCTTATGTGAATTTGTGTTGGCATTGTGGCAGACTTGGTGGGGTCAAGATATTCACAATTTGTTCATTGCAATAATAGTGGTTAACACAGTTGTCGCAGGGCCAGTAGTCTCTTTTATATTGAGAAGAAAAGAAACACACTTTGCTCACAATCACACCACAGTTGAATTTCTTGATCCAGAGAGTGAACTACAAATGGTTTCCTGCGTGTATGCCCCTCGCAATGCATCTGGACAACTTGGGCTGGTCTCTGCCTTGCATGGCTCTGAAGCAGCACCCATTACCCCTTACCTAATGCACCTAGTTGAGCTCCCAAAGGAACGCAAAAAGAAGAAATTGATGTACCACCAACTACAAGATGGCGACCAATTCAGTGACGAGGAGGAATATGGTGGGAATGATGTGATAGAGATCAATGATGCAGTTGATAACTTCACTATAGAGACCAAAATATTTGTTCACCAAAACAAAGTTGTACAATCATTTCCAAACATGTATGATGATGTGTGCACTCGTGCTGAGGACTTGCGTGTATCGTTAATATTTCTTCCATTTCACAAGCACCAGCGTATTGATGGGAAAATGGAGAATGGGAGGGATGAGATGAGGATGACTAACCAGAAAGTACTACGCCATGCGCCATGTTCAGTAGGGATACTTGTGGATCGAGGATGCCTTGCGTTTCAAAAGCTTCTCGCTCCCAATTGTGTACAAAATGTAGCGACATTATTCTTTGGAGGGCCTGATGATCGTGAGGCGTTGGCATGCAGCAAAAGGATTGCCATGCATGCTCATCTTAATTTGACTGTAATTAGGTTTCTACAGGTAGCACCGAGTGGACAGAATCTTGCGAGTGAGTCAACCCTGAAGGAAGAAGAGATATTCTTGGCAATTTCAAGACGTTACAGAGAAGATGAGAAAGACAATGCTTTTGTGGAGGACTTCTACAACAAGTACGTACGCTGAAAACAATTATTTCCATTAATATCTACTTCTTTCATAATTTGCTAAAATGCATGAATGATAGATGAATTGGTGACACAAAATATATTATCTGTCACGATGAGTAACTAAGATATCTCATATTCTTTTATTTTTAATTTATTATCTATTAATTATTGAATATATTTTTACATTTTGCTAGATGAAAATTAAATTAAGAGAAAATCCTGATCCGAACGGTTTATTAAATAATAATTTAGATTCAACTATTAATATTAGGTCCTTATTTGATAATTTAAATTTTTAGATTTAGTGGGTTTTTAATTATACAATATGGAAGATAAAAACAAAAAATTAATGTTGGAATCAATTAAACACTCAAACACAATAATCTGGTTCTCGTGGTTCCATATCAATAATTAAACCTTAAAATCGGGTCATCTTTCAGATTTGAAGAACTATTGAACATAAATTATTAATTCTGGGAATTGATAGCCGTTCTTTTCTTGTTTACTATAGGTATGTTTCAACGGGTCAAATCGGATACGTAGAGCAGTATGTTAGTGATGGGGCAGAGACGATGACAGCTCTAAGGGACATTGGAGAAATGTATTCATTGTTTGTAGTAGGCAAGGGTGGGAGAGGGTTCTCACCCATGACTAATGTTATGAGCGAGTGGGAGGAGTGTCCTGAGCTTGGTACGGTTGGAGACCTCTTGGCATCCATGGAATTCGACATCCATAGTTCTGTTTTAGTCATTCAACAACATCGGCATTTGACCAAAGGTGGCTTCAACAACAATGACGACTAGTTGATACAACCTTCAATCACCTTGCTCATTCTGTGTAAATAAATTAATTAGGAGCTTGGATAGGTAATTAGTTACTTAAATTTGTAAATTTTGATGTACAGTTTAATTAGCTTTTTAGTTATGTTGATATTTTATTAATTTGTGAAGTCGATATGATAATTAAGAGAGAGAATATCGATCACAAGGATAAAACTGGACAACGTAAAAAGTAACAAGTGTTAGATCTTTTAATAAATTAAATCATAATTTTAACACCTAATTTAGTATCGAATTGTTGGGTCAGTTTACTTGACAGTTTAATATTATTAGACAAGTTATTAGATTCTTAAATAATTTAATATTTAATAAGAATTTAGTTATAATAACATATTTTAAAAGAAATTATTACCTCAAAAACGTTTAAAAAATGTTGTTTTATATTTATTTTTATAGATTTTATTAACTACAAATGAGAGAATCCTATATATATTATAAGATATTTGAGTTCTAAAAACCAGAGTATCGGTCATTCCTTATATAAGTCTCCTTGGTTGGAAGAAATTGGCAATTCCACACATGAAACGTTTTGAGAAACGAGAAAAGGAGAGACCATGTTGATTTCTGAATTTAATAATAATTGTTTCCTTGGCATCTCTTTTAGTACAGGGCAGCAGATTTCATAACTTTAATTGGAAAAGGTTATAAGGGGCATGCAGCAATGCATGAGTCATCATTACCATCACTACATTCGGCGCAGCAAGCCTGAGCCCATGCCATGCCTCCTCAGTACAATGATCACTATCATCACCATTCCTCCCCACTACAACCCAATGGATAAAATCATTTTTTTTTTCTTTCCCTCGTTCATCTTAGAGCCCTGCTATCTGCTTTGTAGCATAAAACATTGCCAACTGAACTGCACCAAAGTGGCAGTAAAAGCGGCCGAATAGGCAAGTGCCTTCCACCAGCCAGATAGGGCATATATATATTCGCAATTCAACTGACAGATGAAGACAATGTTATGTAAGGTAACAATCAGATTGGTGTTTACAATTATGAGAATGTCCCGTTAGTTATCAGGACATCAACACAGTTACAATCGAGTTTTTACAACAATAAAACATAACTGACAACAATTTCCTATCCTAATGAAGGCACTAACAGAGTGACAGAAAAAAGAAAGAAAACCATAAGAAAAGACTGTCATCACTCTTTTCTACCTTTTGCTCTTACCAAACCTTATTATGTATCTGTCTTTTATTGTTCTTATTCACAAGCCAGTTTGGTGTCAAAGCTGCTCAAGCAGATAGCAAAAGCCTGAAATGCAGAAAGAGGATAACGATAATCCATGGTGAACATATCTTTCCCAACCTTGCCAAACTGCAGAATGATCTTATCTTGCTCAGGTGGTACCGGCTGAGATGGAGTGGGTGCACCAGCAGCTGGTTGCCTGGCAGCAATCAACTGAAAATTCTTGACAGATGCAACAGTGACTCGTCCCCGGAAGTTGAGGCACCAACACTGTAATTGTTCATGCCATCTTGGGGCCTTGTTTTTGAGAACCAAGGGTCTGGTTTTGCCATCCTCATCATCAACACGAGGCCCACCAATTTCAGAAAATCTTGAGCTGCTGAACTCAACAGAGTGGTCAAGGGACTTTGAGAAGGAGATGCTCCGAAATGAGTCCTCCAGAGCGCGGGGAAGAAGCTCTGGCTGTCCAGGAACAGTGCCACCTGCATCAAGTGCTGATGCTGGAATCGAGTGCATGGTGCAATGCATCCTTCGTGGCCCCCGGGTGCCAAGCACATTTAGTTCATATGCGATGTGGGCTATATTATAGCTGCCAGTTGGAACTTTTGGAGAGACTTTTTTAGAATAAAATCTACGACTTGTACGCCGTTGAGGAGAAATATTTGCAGAGGAATATGGTGGCTGTGTGTCATATATTATGAATTTTGTCCCCAGGAAATTTGATCTGCAAGATGAAAAGATAAATTCTAAGGTGTAATATATTGAATAGAAACCAGTTTATAGTCTTTTTACTTATACACAATAAAACTAGCAGATAAAAATTAAAAAAACTACCCTATCAAGCTTGTAACAGATCCCCCAAAAAAAAAGGTAGGTTCATATTCATGTTTTATGCAAGAAAGAACACGTTTTGACTGTTTTCATTTGTATTTCGTATCAAATTAAAAGTTATCAAATTTCTCTTACCTCAATTTTCCAATATATGTGCTGCTTGACCTTGAAATGTTGTCAGCATCCATAGAGATTACATACTCTGTGCAAGTAGTTCGACGAGTCCGTTTTGCAGAAAGAAGGAATTTCCCGTTTTCAACTAGTACAGCTGCAAGATAGGTAATGACAAAATAATATACATTAAAACAAAACAAGAACAAGTATAACTTTGTAATTCAATCATGTCTGATAAATGTAGAAGGAATTAGGAGACACCTGTGGTTTACAGCTGTCAAATTTTGTATAGATTTCAGAGTAGAGATACATTGAAATTGCAATTTAAAAAAATATATATATATTTAAAAAAATAAATAAACAAATTGAATATATCAATTTGTTGCTAAATCAAGTGCTGACACAGATTCCAGGGACATTATGGATGCTAGCTAGCCTAGCTAATAGGGTTTGCTATCATGCAATTGAGGTCTTGAGATCAGACACCTCTCACACCAGGATTGTGTTCATGAGGAGTTCAGGTTTGGCACAGGGTAGAGAGGGTGGTTAATATTTATTGAAATCTGTGCTGGGAACGACTTCAAATGGTTCATCCAATACACCAATATGAACATGAAAATAAGATTTATCATCAACTACAAGAGAACAAAATACATATTTACTTCCAAACACTACAGATTAACTCCACCTTAACTGCCAAGGGGCATGCCATGTAATTTACACCACAGTGAAGATGCGAAACTTATGAAGCCAAAGAAAATTAATATAAAGCTCTTAAAACTCCTCAAAGAAGATAGAGAACTAAAACCCGAACTGTATTCTCTTAACATAATGTAGCTGTCAAGGAAGTTGATTCATTATACTAAATAAACGCAAAGCCTAGGCACTGGACTTTAAAGATTTGCGGAAAGTCTCCATGCCAGGCATCTGAAGTAGAATATTTGATATTCTGGCTCTTGATTTAAGGAGTTTCAAACCTTCAAGCATTGAAGGATATACAAGAGTCATTCACTATATTATGTTGTGGTTACTGAGCTTCTTTGCTCTCAGATCACATTTAAATATGTAGGGTATTCTCAATTCTATTTCCAACTGACCTTATTAACATATTACACTGTTAAATCGATTGATTGCATAAACATATTTCATATCGAGCATACAACATATGTAATTAACATTGACTGATGCCCAGAATTTGGTAAGAGAATAACATGAAATTTCGAACCATGCATCAGACATCATATGTTTCCAGAAGACGACATAAGAGCCCTTGATACAGAATGTGCACACTACCAGGGTTTTACCATGCGCATTTGTAATAGTTCAATTTTTTTCTGTTCAGCAAGTACTACAGAATGAAATGAATAATTAAGGACTGGCTATGCCCTGTGCATACCATTAATAAGTCTGGCATGTGCCTAAGTTCAGTCCAAGGATTAGCAAGCCCAATAAAATTGCAGACTTGTTTCAATTGATAAATATGTATATATCCATGTGGATGTGAAAGTACTCAATCTACTTGAAATGCTCAAGCACATAAAATTCTAGGCAGTAAACAGCATAATGCAATTACCTTAGCCGTTTATGCAAACCAAAACTGATATAGAACCTCGTCACAAAAGATTCAAAGACAATACATGATCTCGATTTAATTTTTAAATTAAATAAGGTAGATGAATGATGCTCACCAGCGCTAAGACATAGGAAAAGGTGATACGTTAAATTAGATTTATCCCTTTTAATGAAGCAACGGATGGTTTCATCATGTGGCCCAGGCTGAAAATTGAAAACAAGAAGGAATTAATAATAATCACTCTCAACACCACAGGACCCAACGTATATTTAAAAACCACTACAAACTTCAAATAAATGCAACAGCTACAGAACCAATATGATTCACTACTATTTCAAAACAAACTTGAATATGGAAGATCTATTTTGAGACCATCCACAATAAACAACTGTTAAAGAAGCAATCAACATTACCTGCTTCAGGGACACAGGGAAAGTAAGCTTCCCACAGAACTCTGGACTTCTAACAATTTCTTTGCACATAGCCCTCCACGACTGGCAAACAGCAGCACATGCAACAACATGCTTTCGAGCAGGCCAAGAACTCTCACTCTCCTCCAACCTCTTGATTACATCAAAAAGAAGTTCTGGTGGGAGACTAGCCCAACGACTCTTCTGAATTACAAGAGGCTGGTCATGCAAATCATGTAAGGAACCATGGGATTTCCCTCTATGATGGCATGTCAGTCTAACATCGAAACTCCGTCTAGACAAGCTCCCAAAACTATCTCTTACATCACGAACTATGCTACGGAATGACATCTTATAAGTTCTTAAGGGCAGTAATACTGTTATATATCTCTCTTCTCTGTCAGGAGCTTCTCATAAATTAATTCCACTTATTATGTGCTAATGGCTGCCCACAAACAAAAAGCATTTTAGTTCCCTCCATGAATCTTACTAACAAAATCAAAGATAGTATAAAAAAACAAAAAAGTACAAAAGAGAAAAGGAAAAAAGAAAAGAAATTAGGAAAAGGCAACCTCGCATGGACTAAAAAGAAGGCTGAATAGCCAAACTTTTATTTGCCAACAACCTTTTTCCTTTGATAGATAATACAGTGCCATCCCTTTTAGGTCCTTAGACCTTCCTTTCAACCAAAAAGTCATCTCAATTCTACTAAACTAAACAAGAATATCATAAGAACCCCATTAATCTAATCTATGTAAACACATATCTTAACAAAGGATATGGAGCCTCCTGCTAAGAATTAGATGCCAAAGTGGATCTTATAACCTTAAAATTTGAAGAAAAAAGAAAAGAGATAAGGAATGGTTTCCAGATATTAGCAAATAAAAACCACATCTAGAAAACAATTTAAAAAAAAAAAAAGCAAATTATTTTACCACCAAGAGCTGTGGCTTCTGTTGACCTAAAATCCCATTGACTTTAAGAGGATAATACAGTCATCTTGATCAATTTGAAAAAACAAAAATTGACAGCAATTTTATTAATTTCTTTCAATCCGTTCTTATTTTTGTCAACATGGTTTGTTGCAGAAAAGCTTACTGAATCCATGTATGTAAAACTACATCGGAACTACACTGAGCAAATTATTGACGAAAACACCGAAATGGGCATTTTAAGAACAAGATTATTAACCTGTTATGATGAAAAAGGCAAAGCTGGTCAAGGCCCCCACAGCTTAATCACAGCCCACCAAAGATCTGCAAACAAGAATAGAAATGCAAGCAAATTAGCAAAAGTCTTTGAAAAAGTTTAACACCAGGACCCAACTAAGTCCAAAAGAGAGAGAGAGTTAGGATTTACCTCAAGAAACTGAAGGTTTGTGAAGAGAACATGAAGCTCTAAGCAACAAAAGATTTAGTGAAGCGAAGTGAAAAACAAGATCTGCAGACAACTTTTATGAGCTTGGTATCAGGAGAAAAAAAAAAAAAAAAAGACCAGAAACAAGAAAGTCAAGTCAGAAATGTAACACGATACCTCCTTCGAGGGGGGTTTACTTTTGGTTGTCTTGTATTATTTTGTGTTCTGTCTGTGCCGTGTCTCTCTAACCGGACTTCAAACTAGCATTAAATTTAGTTCAATAACAGAAGCTAAAATGTTTATTTATTATTCAATTTCGTTTCTTTTTAAATGGAATTAAATATTGCCCACTAGTGTACACGCCTGGCCCCTGGGGAAGCCTTGGCCTTCGAAGACCGACCCTATGCAACAAGCGAAGGCCAAAGCAAGTGCAATTCTCAACACCCCGAATGTTTGAGGAAACTTTGAAAAACCCCTCATTTTGGGTAAACTGCCACCAAGAATTTAACCAAATTTAAAAAAAAATAATAATAATAATGAGCAAAGGATCTGCAATGTCGATTTTTTGAGAATTATTGTTCTTTTCAGTATTGATGTTTTTAAATTGTATTCGCTTTCAAAAATGTGTATACGTTACAAAGATAGTTTTTACGTGTTTTGTAAAGGTATATTAAAGTTAGGAGGCAGGCACGGGATTGGGTCAGGCTTGGCCCAACCCGATTATCGATGTGAACCCGACGGGTTGGAGAGAATGAACCCGAAGTCTGGTTTGGATTAAAAGTAACCCGACATTTTCGAGTTCGAGTCGGGTTGTCCGATTATCAGGTTCTGCATATTATAATGAAATAAATGTAAAAATTAACAAAATATATTAAAAGTATCCTGCAGTTGAGTGGTCATGGTAGCAAGAGTTTACTTCTTGACCATTTGTGATCGAGTCACGCCAGCTACAACGTTTTTTTAGAATTGTTTAATTTATATTGTATAATAAAATATATATTTTACATAATATCATCAAAAGATGGTGTAGCTTGGTGGTAATGGTGCAAAGGAACTTTGAGGGTTCGAACCTATACAATTGTAAATATTGTAAGTATTTTTAAAAAAAGGTCAGGTCGAACCCGACGGGCCGGGCTTTTTTTTGCCCACCCCTAATTAAAGTGTTATCTTGTGTTTTTATGATATACATTGAAATTGTCTATATTATAATTTATTATTTAAAGAATGAGAAAAAAATTAAGAGTGTGTTTTCACAATTGAACTGATTCATTCCTTTAATACATTTTTTTTAAATTATGAAATTAGCTTTATTTTTTGTTCTGGGTTGCTCCTTCGGGGTCTACAAATTTCCCCAAAGCATTGCTCTGTTTGACATTTCACTTTTCGTTGTTTCTAACCATCGAAGTTGCCATGTACGTTCGTTACAAATTTAAAAATTTAAACTAATTTTGAAAGGGTGGCACTGGTTCATTACCATGGGCGGTTTTTACAAGCTTAGAGAGCTAACTACTCCATAGATGATCAACAAGGGTCATAACATGAAATATATTCGGTAAAAATGAAGAAAAACTACATTTTAATTGGTCAAAAGCTCTCAAAACCTTAGATTACAAGGATTTGACTTACAAACTCTCCAACAAACTTGCGGGTGGACATGAAAATGAAGAACAAATTCTTCAAACAAAACAATACCAAGATGAACAAGGTAAAGGGAGCTTGTAAATGTGTTTCGGTAACAAGAGGAATAATTTTCTCCTGATTTTACTCTCAAACCGTGAAGGAATAAGGGCATGTGTGTGTGTGTGTTGTTTTTTTTTTTTCTTTTGTTCATGTAAAAGTGAGAGAATAAAGAGAGATGGGCGTCTCTTCTAAAAAGCTGGACAAGAGAAAAAATAAAAATGAGTTTATATAATGTTAGGGTCTCAAATTTCCTTCAACAAATTAAAAGTCAAGGCAAAGAACAAATTATGCTTAGGTCAATTTTGACAACAAATTTATGGTTAAAGCCCGAAGTCTTATTAGGCCGCTTTTTTCAGTAAGCAATCCCAAGCCTTACTTCTTTAAACTATAAGCCCAAACACTTTTTTATTGCATAACAAGCCCAAAACAAATATATGTGTCCAACCTATTTTAATTAAACAAGCCCAACAACCACAAATACATATACACCCCTAAACACAAATATAACTTAATCTATAGAAATATTATCAAATAAATTCTAATAAATTGAATTTATAATTCGCGGTCATAATTAAAAATTAAAGATACTAATGAACAATCTGAGAGACCTAATGGATATATTTAATTACAAGTTCTAACAGACTGGATTAGATACCCTTTTAACACAAAAGAATATTCTCTGTCTCCCAAAACAACAGTCTCAACTAGCTAAAGTATTGGCCTATATAACAAAAGATCTCACTTTCTGTTCTAATAAAAGATTGTAGCATGCAATCCAAAGGTACACTACCCACTCAAGATTAAGGTAGGTATGTTTTAGTTGCTCAAGTGTGAAGTTTATGTATATAATAACAGTAATTACACTTAACTATAAACTTAATGTGCCCAATTCAATGTGTACATTATACACAAGTTTCTTTACTCTAATGTTCTCATTTTAATTATTTGAGACTCATCACCCCCACAGAGACGAACAATAAAACAATCTTATCCAAACAGAGAGCCCAACTCTATTTATAGGCTGTAAACTAAATACGAGTTATAATTAAGTTTTGGGTCTCCCATATATAACAATTTTATATAACTGAAAACCTAATTATTGTATTAGCTTTCGATCCTTGATTATTAATATTAAAAACAAAGATTAATGGAGACACGATTGAAGAGTGAATAAAATAATAATTATTTATTTCATATAATAGTTTACATTTATAAAATATGTCTTACTCCAATGGACATATCTCTAACAATCACCCACTTGCCATTGAAAAGGGTATTTTATACTAAGATAATTACTTTCCTTTTTCTTATGTTTTAGGTTAGTTTCTTAAGTAATTTTAGTATTTTAAGTTGTTTTTACTTATTTAGGTTTATTTTTGTAGAAATATTAAGTTTTGAAGCTAAACTGAGCAAAAGAGGGGTAACCTTGAAATGTCAAAGATAGAAGTTGAGCAACTCAATGCTCAAGAGTGGACGACCCAGCGTCCAAACCTTGGAATTCAGCCCTACAAAGTAAGAACTTGAGTGTTGACACTCAATAGCAGACGCCTGACGTCCAACCTAAATTTCACTAGAAATACAATCTTTCCCTTCGCCTTAATTTATTTTCTATATATAAAGGACTCTTTTTAAGAGAAAAAAGATGTTTATGGTGTTGGTATATATGCCTTAGAGGGAATCATAATGTACATTTGATGTACGTTAATAAAGAAAATTGCTTTTTTATCGTAATATATGATTGGATTACATATTTTATAATATGATAAAAGTTTCTATGATAATATTGTGTTGATATGATTGTGAGATAGATATCGACACGCATAAAATATTATCATCAAACTGTCCCTGGTCAAAGTACCACTGAGACTGGACATCCCCAATTCGGATAGACTAGTCTTGCATTTGTATTGGTTATGAAAGTATACAGTATGATTCTCACACATTTAAGTATTAGAGATTTATGTAAGTGTATAGAGGAATATTGTTAACTGTTTAGAACAAGAATAGATTTACTAGACTCGACCCGATATAGAATCTCATTGGTAGTTTGCCTAAGTATCTATAGGAGGTCCATCAAGGTAGGTGTAAGTGATCATTTGACCTGAGACTTATATAACCATCTCATTTGGAGAATGACGTGCTTTGACATTTGGTGTTTGAAATCCTTAGGCGTTTTATACACTTGTGATTGGGTATGCTGTGAACTATTTAGGAGTGGGTGTAATGTCAAGATGAGACCTTTTACTCCAGATAAAAGGAGATGATACCACACAGGATTCAACAATGATTGCTCAAGGCTAATTGGCACGAGAGTGATTAGAATAGCTTTAAGTCACTGCTCATTAAGAGAATCACATAATAGGTAGGAATTTGAAATGTACATTGTTATTAGGGAAGACACATACTAACCCTAGACCTCGTATGTGACATCTTAAATAGGATTTTATTACATAGAACTACACCTAAAATAGGTCAAAAGGGTTTACGGATCCTTTTGGAGAATTAGGTAGATAAGGTGCTTTGCTAGAACCCAACCATGTCTTGTAGATCGATAACGACTTTTTTTTCTTTTCACACTCGTATTCAGGTAGTCTGGTTGAACCGATTTACAATATATCCGAAAGCCTAATGGATCGAATACTGATACCATCCCAATGATGGAATGATATGGGAGAGAATAAGGAATAAAGTATTTGACATTTTAGAATTATCAAATTAGAGAGAGAAAATTATTAATTTGGAATTAATCAAATTTATTTGGCCTTGAATTTGGAAATTAGATTTTTATAAAATAAATGGGCTTTTAAATATATTAGATATTATTAGATTTATGTAAATACATATTGGATATGGATTTAAATAAATTAGGTTTAGAAGTCTAAATGGGCTAGTTTAGCTAATTAGATTACTATATATGATACGCACTTAAAAGTGTATATTTATTATGAGTTTAAATATTATTTTTACACTTTAAGTGCTATCAATTTAAGTATTTATTTTGATTTGTGCTTAAAAGGATTATTGTTGTAAATTTTCATTTTTTGTTACTTTGATGCAGGA
>JANKKB010029187.1:0-20487 GCA_026225775.1 Bursera palmeri | reverse complement strand
GGTAAGTATGATAAAATAGTAAATATGTTTGCTATCATATATTAAATTAATTTATAAACTTTTGATATCAATTGAATTATCCAGTTAAGATGCGAGACTCATATTGAGAATAAGAGTTTGCTATTATTTTTTTTAATATACCATTCTCCACAACCATAAAAGAAAAAAAGAAGAAAAAAGGAGAGAGAGAGAGAGTTATCATTTACGATTGATAATCCAATCTAACCTAATCTAAAGGGGCAGCTATTGTTTCAAAAAAAAAAAAAAAAAAAAAAAAGGGAAGAAATTGAAATATCTAAAAAAGTGGACCATCATTAATGATATCCGAACTTTTGAGTTAGCCCGTTTGATGGTAGAGCAAAATAGCATTCCCCCGAGTAAGCCTTGCCAACCTACTCAAAGGGAGAGCAAATGGACAGAGGCAAAAGCGAGGTAAATATATAGACACTCCTAAAGTTTAGTCTAAATAACTAACAAACTCATCTTTATTATTCATAAAGTAACATAAAGATCCCTATTTTGATATTTTAAGTAACATTAAAACCCCTATTTTTATGTGTTAAGACCCCAATGTTTTCTAATTCTGGGGGTATTTATGTTACTTTATTAATAACATGGATGAAATTATTACTTAGACTAAACCTCGGGGGTGTCTATGTATTTACCCCAGGCAAAAGCAAGGGGGAATTTCTCTAACCCTCCGATTAGATTTTAAGAAAATATTTAATCCCACATTTTTACTAAACTAACACTTATCATTCGAGAAATTAACACTGTTTTCTCAAAATTAACATTTACCCTCCAAATATTTGGGGGGTAAGTGTTAGTTTTATTAATACTGTTTTTTCAAAATTAATACTTACCCTCCAAATATTTAGGGATAGTGTTAGTTTTTTAGGAGTTCTTGGTAGGTTAGTGTTACTTTAGTAAAAATGTGAGGTTAAGTGTTTTCTTGAAATTTAATTGAGGGGTTATATAATTTTCCTGCAAAAGTAAGCAACAAGCCTTGTTAACCAAAGAGGCAAAGATGAAAGCAAACCTTGTTTAGCCCTCTTGAAGCAAAGCGAAAAGTGAATTTTTGAAAAGTCCAATTCCAATCAACAAATTATCAGATATGAATTAGGAGCAAACTAGATAGGTTTATTATTTCTATAGAAAACCTAGTTATCAGATAGATTTCTACAATAAGAGCAACATAGCCCATTTCCCCCTTTGCCTAATCATTAAAGGGTTAACTTGATCATTAGAGTAGTTTTGCCAGCAATATAGTTGACACCCTTTTAATTTTTTATATATAATAAGGAGCTTAATGATATTTTAAAATATTATATGCAACCATTGATAGTTTTCAAAACTTAGGGGGTTGAACATGATTAGCCAAAGTTACCTAAAAGGTAAACCAATGTTCCCTAAAAGAAAAATTTAAAAATCAAACTCGTCACATAGGGCAGATACTCTCATTTAAATTAGGCAACAATCAATCAAGATCCTCCACGTGGCACTCTCCTCTAGAGTAGACCTCCTTTTATGTTTTTTTAAACCAACGTGGGATCTCTCACTTGCGTCAGTCAAAATCTCACCTTAAATCTGCCGTCCCGCGATCAATTTTCTCGTAACGACGTCGTGTCTTCTCCCTACTCTTCTCTTCTCTTCTTCACCGATTGCCGCACATCGGACCTCGAATCACCACCGCGTTCCATGCTCGCTTTTGTTGATTATTATCCACTCTCTCTCTCTGTATTCAAAACGAATCATATTTAAAATAACATAAATAACGTACAGTTTCTTCTCCGCGTAAAACTTTTTTTTTTTGTTTTCTCATTTTTTCGATTCTCTGTTGAAAATTCACATCAATCTGTAATTGCTTTGCATCTCTAGATTTCGTATCGTTTTCTCTCTCTGGACTTGTTCGCAATGCGGAGTTTGAAATCCTAGGTTATGAAGTTTTGAGAATTTTACTGATGTAAGTGAGAATTGGAATCCGAAATCGAATTCAAATTCGAAAAGCGGATTCAACGTTTTAGCGATTCTGATACCGAAGATGAGCGATCGAGTTACTTAGTTGAGACTGATCTCGCGGAATCAAGGATTGAATTTTAATCTCCCGATTCTGCGAGATTTGTTTGTCTTTTATTTTTATTTTCTTTTGAGGAACTCTTTATTTTTAGAGAGTAAATTTTGTGGCAATGGCCTCAAAAGTGGTGTACGAAGGATGGATGGTGAGGTGTGGGAGGAGGAAGATTGGGAGGTCGTTTATGCATATGAGGTATTTCGTGCTGGAGTCTCTTCTTCTGGCTTACTACAAGAAGAAGCCTGAAAATAACCAGGTTAGAAACAGAAATGTTTTCACTGTTTTTACTTTAGATTGTGAATATTTTTGTTAAAAGTTTAGAAAGTGCTTCTGAAAGTCAGAATCGCTTTTGTATATCGTCAGAGTAAGAAATATTTTTTTGGTTTGTTTTAGTAGTGTTTTTGGAAATATGCTTTTAGCAAAAGCGGAAGTGTCTTGTTATATTAGGATTTTAATTTTTTAATTTTTAATTTTTACTTTATTGAAAAGAAATTTATAATATTTTGACTTAGCGGTTTTTACAATGTACTATTGTAATTGTTGCGGTTCATACTTGGATCATAATTTATTTTTTAATAAGTGAAAATTTGAGTCTAAAAGTTTTTGCATTGTGCTAAATTAGGTTCCCATCAAGACCTTGTTAATAGATGGAAATTGTCGGGTGGAGGATCGAGGCATGAAGAATCACCATGGACGTGTGAGTTGTTATTGTTATTATTTTTTACATACACTTTATATTTCAAAAGAGATTCTAGATGAAACACCGTGTGGAAATTGCATGAACATTATTTGGAAAATATGTGCAGTGGTGCATCTGCTATCAAAATTGGAACTCAATTACCATTGAGAAGTTAGATGGCTAAAATAATAAACAAGGTTGAATTGTTTATTAATGGTGGTGTCATATTGTAAAAGATGAAAATTACATTCTGATAGGGACCTGGTGTCAAGGTCCTATGTTGAGTAGTATGGACTGCTTGGTGGGATACTTAAGTGGCTTGACTCTCCCTCCTCAACAGCTAACTTTTGGGATGGGGTTCTCCAAGTGTTTGGGTACCTATCATTTGGTATTAGAGCCAGAGGTCGGCGTTCGGGAAAGGGCTGCCGGCGGAGGGTTCTGACGGCAGTGGGCCGAGTGAAGTGCCACTGAGTGAAATGCTGTTGAGTGAAGCAGCCGGGACGTTGGCTTTCTGGGAAGGGTATATCGATAGAGACCTAGTGCTAAGGTCCCACATCGAGTAGTATGGGCTGCTTGGTGGGGTACTTAAGTTGTTTGGCTCTTCCTCCTCAACAGCTAGCTTTTGGGGTGGGGTTCTCTAAGTGCTTGGGTGCCTATCACATTCATACGAGGGTTGTGCAAAGTTCTGTTGTTGCTTGATGTGATGACCTTGATAAACAAATTTAAAGAAAGAAGTAGAATATTATTATTTTGCTCCCTAAGAATTGTTTGACTTTATGGTTCTTCCTCATGTGGATGCTTTGGTAATCTTATGATCAATTGTTTTTCCTACCATTTTTCCTTTTGGAGTCACATTTGTATCTCCAAGTAGGGTTTAGGGATAAAGTTTTAGAGGGTATTCAAATGCTAGTCTATTATGGTCATATAGCTAACTAGGTCTGTAATTAATTGTTTCATGTAATATTTGCTAGTCCATGCACAAACTTATGTTTTAACCCAAGGACTTCAAACTTATTCCATTTTAAGTAGCAAAAATGTTGCAACTCAATGCAAGACGTCAGAGTTGCAATATCCCATTTTCAAAATATGATTTCCATGTTCAAATCATATACAAACGTGACATAAATGGACTGAATCATGATTATGCCGCATAATGGGTGAAATTTTGCTGAAATAATTCATTCATGTTTGTGCGGATTTTGCCAAGTAGGTCGCTTTTGTGAAAATATAGGATGAATAACAATTTCATAGGGAGTTTATCAAATATCTTGAAATGCCCAAAACTATGCTTATGTTCCTACATGGTATCTACTTCAACTCACAATTTTTTGTACTTTAAAGGTGAATAAATGATAAGCTAGTTTATGATGCATTAAACATTCAAAAGCAACTTTTCGAGAACATGAACCCGGTCTTCAATTTAAAACCATATCGTGTGTATTGTACTACCTACTCAAATATAACTTATGCTTAATTTGCAAGCAGATTTCTTTCCTCTGTCTTATTACCTCTTCTAGTCGCCTCTAACACCAAGAAGTGAACACTCTTATGAAGCTTATCTATTATGTTGGTAGGGGATTTTCCTTTTTAGATGAAAATGATAGGAATATACACTCTCCTTACTTGCTCGTCTATTGTACATGTATCTTATATATTGACATGTGTTCTCTTGCAAGCCCAAGTATTGCAAAATCGCACACTTTTTACCATGTTCATTAATCTTTTATGTGTTACCCTGTTCACCAAGCTCCTTAAGTATGGTTCTAAGGTGTTTGACATGCAAGCTACCCTAATCAATAAACTGAGCACCTGTACAACTCATCTATGGGTGATAAAACAAGGAAAATGGCTAGGCTGCTGCTAATAGTCTTTGTTGAAATGGCTAGGCCATTTTTCTTCTACAAGGTCCAAGAATTTAGAGCTTAACAAATTCAATAAGTAATTGTGTGGTTATTTTGAAATTTATGCAACTGGTTGGCAAATATTGTATTTTGGGAGATGGGAAAATATTGAATGAAATTGTATTGTGGAATTTGGTGGTTGTTTCGGTCATCTTTTTTGCAATATTGATGATGAAATTTTAATATCAAAAAATATTGTTGTACCATCATTTCTGACTCATTTTCTTCTATGTATTTTGCAGATGGTTTATGTTTTGTCTATTTACAACAAAAAAGAGAAGTACCATCGAATCACGGTGTGTCATCTTTTCTCTGTTCTAGAAAAAGAAAATGAAATTATAGTCTTGACTGTTTGACTTTAGTGCAAGCATACTCATACTGATACTCACACTCACATTCACACTCACATGGAAATATATATTTGCTAGTTGAGTACTTTTTTCTTTAACCCTTCTTGTCCTAGTTTCAACTAGGTAAATGTAGGATAGTCAGAGTCAGCTAAATATTTCATACCATGTGGGATTTGCGTTTTGACCTGCAGATAAATACAACTTCAACATGGGATTTGGATACAATAGTTTAGCAAGCCTTTAATTAACTCACCTTTAGTCGCATGTTCTCTACTTAAAATTATGTGTAACACCCGAGGAGCCACCAAAAAATGTGTGCAAGAAATTGAAACTTAGAGTGAAATTAATGATTTGAGTAAAAATGGTCTTAAGAGTGAATTTAATGATGATAAACATGAGGATCAGTCTGGTGAAATTGACAGCAATGAACCATGTCAAAATAATGATAAAATTGATTTTGTAGGTTAACGTTTTCATTTGAATTCTTCTACTCATGCCGCTAGAGCAACCGTACGTGTACTTATATTAACTTATAGCTCAATCTTGAATGTGTTAGACATGTCCTAATTGAAGTACTTCAAGCCTTCTATGGATTATTTGTTGGTGTTTGCAGATTATTCTCAAAAACCAAAGCAAACTAATGCAACACCACAAGTTTATTGTCCGTAACCTAAGCTAGTTGATTGCTTTGCAAACAATTGCATAAACTTTATTCACTTTCACCTGAGATAATGGACTGTTCTCCAGATAATTGGATTGATTCATTTCCTATGACTGTGCAAGAAAACTTGTCATTCTCTCTTGCCAAGAGTTGAGTTATTTGCTAGAGGAATTGATGTAGTACAATATATATATATATATATATATTCTAGGGATTTAATTATATTTCCTATATTTCTTAGGATTTATGCCTTTGTTTTATTTCTTTAGAAGAGTTAGACAAGGATGTCATAATTTTGATAGATTTTAATTTTCTATATTTCCCTTCCATATTTAGCGTCATTTTCCTTCCCTAGGTAGGTTTTGGCCAATATTATTAATGGCCTTGGCCATTTTGTTTTTTAAGGCTTGATTATGGTTTGATATATCAATAAAGATTGTATTTCCCCTTAATTTCTCTATGATTTCTCTTCATTTTCTTCTATAATTTTCTCCCTTTTCTTGGTTTGTGAAGCTCATCAAATATGCTATCTTATTTGCATTTTCAAGTTATATTGATAGGAGACACAAATAAAAAAGAAAAGGGGAGAAAATAATCGAAGAGGAAAGAGGATAAAATATAAAAGAAAAGGGGGGGTTGCGCGGGGGGTTGTGGTTGGGGGTGTTGGGGGAGGGGATGGGGAGTCGGAAAGAAATAAGAGGTAAATCAATTTTATCAACAATATCAATTCATAACTAGCTAAAGTCAAAATGACCAAGGCCTCTTTTTACAATGGCCAAACACCTAGGAAATTGTTAGGTTTAGATTCAAATAATCAAGAAATATGTTTCCAGCTCAAAAACAGAAACAAAGAATAGAAAGAAATATATTCTTAGCTAGCTTTCGAGGAGCCAGCAACCTCCCAAACAATTCCAGAAAATATTCCCTATCACTAACCCCTAACAAACCCCTTTTTGTTCAAGGTCATGTAACAAACTCTATAACCGATTCTTCAAATAGCCAACCATTACTTGACATGTGTCATAGCCCACCTCCATCCTAAGGTTCTTCAATCTTCTTTTGCCAACTCACATAAACCTAAGTAATAGACTGTCCATTCCTATCAGAAATAAATTAACTACTATTCCAAACCAAATCCTAATAAAACTCAACCAAATAAAAAAATCCTTATGATTCAAATAAGGAAGCATAAATTCTAATGAACATAGAAAATTAAGTTCGAACTCCTAAAATGTCTAAAATAATCTAAGTTTGTCCTACATTAGGTTCCATTTTCTTTTCCACTAGAGATTGCAATATATCATGTTTGAAAGTGCATATAAGAAAAAGCACCCTACTAAGATTAATTCTTCCAAGAATAAGATTAAGTCCTTGGGTAATGGTGTTGGTGGTTTGTGTTACAGAGTTCATCTCTATGCATCCTTGTAGTCTTCAATAGCAAAGGAATTTCAAGAATCTTCTTTTGTCTTCAATCTTCATTCATCTTAATTGGTTAGATTTTTGTCTGAGGAGGGGTAGTATGAGTTTTCTTTTAATCTCAAGTTGATAGTTAATAATGGGTGGGGTTTTTGGAGAACATGTGGGTTGATTCAACTAATCTTGAGCAATATGTCCTCAATTACATACAATATCATCTTGTCATGATGTGACTATTTAAGGAATATTGATGGTTTATAGTCGAGATTAATGGTAGAATTTTAATATTTATGAGATTCTTAATCACCAAAAAGGCTAGTGATTTAGCTCCTATTTTATTGGTGCTTGATGATTTTTCTTTTAATTCAAGTAGAGAGGAACAGAGAAGTAGATAAGCGATTCTTCAAGTTTATTATTTCGTAAATCTTATTTTGAATTGGTTGGTAGATGATCTGTTGACTTCGTCTTGAGAGTCATCTTTTAGAATTTGGAATTCTAAGTCCTAAATAAAGCATTAATCCAAGCTTTTGTAATGGTTTCTGAAAGTGTGGTCATTTGCTGATTAAATGTACTTTTTGAGGACATATTTGCTGATTAACTTTTTTTTTTTTTTCAGTTTGTAAATAAATGTACTCAGCACATATTTAGATATCAAACTTAACAAATAAATGAGTCTGGGTTACACTATGCTATCTATTCTTTTTTTAGTCAAAGTCAAATTTCAAATAAAATAAACACAATCCTATTCAACATTGGCCTTAATTGGTCCTGTAGCTGAGGTTTAACATGTGGACATAGACTTATTGAATTCTTCTTTATTGTTCTGCCACTATCAGAGTGTCTGCAATCTTGGTTGCATTTTGGGTTTACTCATTGAGTTAATTATACTGTGGACACCAGAACTTATCGTAGCTTGAGGAATGGAGTTGTAAGGGAATTGTTTTTCAAATCGTATCTGTGTGCACAATGTTTGTTTTTATAGAGGTGTGTACTGCTACTTTACTTCTGGACCTTGACTATATTCAGAATCCTGATGTGTTAGGTTTGAGCTTAGCTGTAATATTTTCCATGGCCAGTTTGTTTTCTGTAGTAAGATGTTACCGACTTCTTATGTCTAAAATGATGTGTGAAGTTCTTGGGTGACAAAAAGTAATGATATGGGCTGTGTGTTCTTACAGATGGCAGCATTCAATATCCAAGAGGCATCAATGTGGAAGGAAAAAATTGAGTTCGTAATTGATCAGGTACATGCTTTTCCCCTGATACTACAATTTATATTCATCACATAGCATAGTCCTTCCTCCTCTGCTTTGGTTTTCATTTAAAAACTTGACCATTAAGGTGATGCTAAGGCTACATCCTTGTTTTAGATTTAGCTTATGAAGTTGTTTCCACGCCACTGGTTCTTATCACTTTTTGGGTCACACTGTCTCATCAATGTATAACGCTCATTTGATTTTATTAACAGTTTTTTTGGGTTTTACATATCTATCTAAACTATTAAAACGCGTTGTATGGATTGATGCGTACAATACTTATTACATATTAATATGTGCAGCATCAAGAGTCACAAGTTTCAAGTGGAAACAAATATATTTCTTTTGAATATAAATCTGGGATGGATAATGGGAGGACTGCTTCTTCCTCGGACCATGAAAGCCAGTAAGTGCCTATTTTTTCATTGTGCTGGCTATAATTAAGTTGAAACCAGTGAATATGGTCTAAATATTACTGAGTTTTAATAACATGTCTTTGCAGCCTTTTTTGCTTGTTTTACAAAGTTTAGTTGTTTCCATGGCTAAACATTTCATAGTATTGACACTGATTTGATATTGCAATTGGACAGCTGGGTCTAGTTTATTGTTTTCAGTTATATTCCTGTTGAATCTAATGTCAAAATATTGCGTGATATTTGATCTACTGCTTTTGCTCTAATTGCTTGGTCAATGATAATGCCTTGACTTCAACTTAGCAGCAGGGGCACCTTCTTGGCCCTTAACATAGGGCCCCATGCTCATCTTGGTATGATTTGATAGGGTTTTGGTTAAGGTCCTTAACTGACACAAATGATCTGCCATCATTGTGGACTATGTCTTATATGAATTTTGATAGTGTCTTTGCACCGTCAATTCTGACGGGTTCAAATTTTAGCCTTTCCTCTCCACCTTTCAGCTGATGTTGGCTCAATTAGCTTCACAGTTTAATGATATTGAAACTGTCACCTTGCCAAAGTTTTGAAACCTGGCTATTTTAGCATCGCTACAAGTAGCAAGGCTACACGCTCTTCATTAGTGATCGAAGAGCCTAGCTTCAAGCCAAGAGGATGGAGACCTTGGGCCTTCACAAAGATGATCTTACCAAGAACTAGACAAGCGCGAAATGAAGGAGAAGTTTTCTGCTCCAATCACAGGAATTCACTTATAAGAAATGAAGGAAAGAGGATTTTTCTGCTACATGAGCATGAAAAAATAATATCCAAAGTTTTTTAGGAAAGGCATAGGTCACTAAGACCTTTTGGATGAACTGTTGAATTGAAGGCTAGGAATGTACCCTTAACATCAAATTTCTGCCTTTTTTTCTTTCTTGACTGCTTGCCTGCACTGCTCCTTTTTCACTCCCTACTATCAGTCAGTTCAATTAGATGATACAATTGATGGTTCTTGAGCCCCTTTACTTACAAGATATGATAAGAGAATTGTTGATTGAATAAACTCTTTCTGTCTCGTCCCTATAGTTTATATATATTTTAAAACTATTAACATGCTCTTTAATTTGTTAACTATTTTCAGGTTCAGTGCCCAGGAGGATGAAGATGATGCAAATCAACAATTGATGCGGAGAACAACAATTGGAAATGGTTCTCCTTGATTTTCTTCTCTTCTTGACTTAAAAGTATACTTGGGTGTAGTATATAGTGAATTTTATCATTTTTATATAACTGGCAGGTCTTCCTGATTCAGTACATGACTGGACAAAGGAATTTGACTCAGAGTTGTCAAACCAGAATTCCAACAGTCAAGCATTTTCTCGGAAGCATTGGCGTCTTCTGCAGTGCCAAAATGGTTAGTCATTTTCCATGGCTTCTTTTATCATTCAGCAGCTTGGCGCTGGGATGAAAATTAATAATAGTTGTTAACATTTGGTTATTGTTTGAATGCTGCTGATGTTTTATTGGCACCAAATGAATAGTTTGTGACTTTTTTTTTGGGTGCGTGGGTGTTTTTCTTCTTTTTTGACAGGACTCCGCATTTTTGAAGAGCTTCTTGAAGTTGATTACCTTGTATGCTACTTTCCTTGATGCTGGAGACAAGATTTTACTTTGATGCATTGAAATGGTTTAGGTCAGAACAATTGATTGTTGTTTCCTTGATGCACAGCCAAGAAGTTGTAGCAGAGCAATGAAGGCGGTAGGTGTTGTGGAGGCTAGCTGTGAAGAAATATTTGAGCTTATAATGAGCATGGATGGAACAAGATTTGAGTAGGTCTTTTTTCCTTTCCTTATCAGCCTTTACGCAAGCTCTCTCTAGGCTCAATTTTTTTAATTCCCATTGTATGGCATGAAATGCATATCTTCTTTTGAGCTTCCTTTTATGTGTGGATGCATGTAAATGTACAGAAATCAATCTGAATTCTTTCAGAAGCGGTTGCTTCCTTTTTTGTTGCTTTCGGATATAAAGGATGAGGAAATAAATAGAGATAGCTTCTGTGAAGTTACTGGCTCACTTATTAGTAACAAAATTCAGAGGACTCGTAATGTATAACTGCTTCTCTACTTGAATAAATGGTATTTGATGATGACATCATAGATACAGCTCTTTGTTATTGAACTGTTGCATATATAGAAGGTTAGACAGAGGTTTATGGATATTCTGAACTGCAAGTGAGGCTCATTTCTCACCCTTTTAGTTAATATGATTTTTTTTATGTTGATATTTTGAGGAACCTCTAGACAGAGTTCTAAACCAAGGAGAAGGTAAGCCAGTAGCTGAATTCACTGTTTTTCCAGTTAATATAGTTGGTTTATTGAATAGATCGTCTCAAGCCTGGCCGGAAGAATTTATTGTTAGCAGTGGTTGCATAACTATGTAATCTTATTTTCTATTTTCTTTAACCAGACCACATCTGGTTGGCATCATGGCATTGTTCTGTTTGCTTTTGGCTTATTTGCTGGCAAGTCTTACTGATCACTCCTGTACCACTCTGTCCCATGTTATTTCTATAGGTTCACTCGCAATATTTGGAGTTCATTAATGATGCTACCATATCAGACGTGTACTTCGACCTTGTTAGGTTGTAAAACTTGGTTTTCTTCATTGGGTGTTAATAACTTATGTTTGTCCAAAAAAGAAGAAACTGTGTTTTTAACATGTGCATAATTTCTCTGTTTTTTAACATTATGTAGAAGTAAAAAAAATCTCTATTTGGGTGTCTGTGCCGTTTTATCAGATAAGTAAATCACTGAGAATTTTGAGTTCATGCCTTTAGAAGACTGAGCGTTTAATGGTGCTCCTTAGTGGATCTTGGCCTCTGACATGTTATTAATTAGCTGATCTCTTTGATTTCTTATGATTGGAGGAATGTACTTCCAAACCTCGAGCCAGGTAAACATAATTTTTCATGCATCTTGCAGGTGGGATTGCAGTTTCCATTATGGTAGGTTAGTTGAAGAGGTGGATGGGCATACAGCTATACTCTATCATAGACTTCAGCTGGACTGGTTCCCTATGTAATATTCTCTGCAATCTATCTCACATTGTTTATGCTTTCATTAGTACTGAAATATGTGTATATAAATGGCTCTTATCAAAGAAAAAAAGTTGATGAAAATCATGAGCGAATAGATCTTGTAGACTAAACCCCTATTTCCCCTTTTTCCGACACGTCTGAGGAAATAGTCTTTGCACTGACCCCAAATCAAATTGTTGGGATTTCAAAGTGTAGCAATTGATTGTTATTTGTTATGCTTTTCTGCCTTCTGGACTGCATATATCGGGTCCTCTATTTGGTTTTAAAATAGAGAATCTTAAATGGTGATAAAAAAGATAGTTTTCCAAGGTGTCATTCCTAAACATTATGAATCAGGCCGTTAGCAGGTTTATCAACTACATTGTGGCTGTTGAAAACCAATTATCGTAATTATTTGATATCCTTTGTTTTCTTATTTCCTAGCTGGTACATTTTTTAAATGGGTGATAAAAAAGATAGTTTTCCAAGGTGTCATTCCTAAATTTTATGAATCAGGTCTTTATCAGGTTTATCTATTACATTGTGGCTGTTGAAAATCAATTGTTGTAATTATTGGATATCCCTTGTTTTTCTCATTTCCTAGTTGGTACATTTTTTAAGGAAAATTCCTTTAACTCCCCTAACATGGCCAAAATACAAGCAGCTTAGTGTGGTTTAGTAATTCATCACAACTGTGCCTAATAAGGGAGGCTTCAGATGAATTTTTGTGGAGGTTTCTAATGAATTTCAAAAGTTCAGGAGATATTTTTAAACCAGCCAGGGTAGCCTGTATTTAGTAAAAGATAATGGAGGTCTTCAAAGTTTACGTGTCTCATTATTAGAATAATCTTTCTTCCTTCTGTTGTGGATATTTATCTATGTTATCTGTAAATTCATATTATTGCAGGTTGGTTTGGCCCCGAGATCTTTGCTATGTGCGTTATTGGCGTAGAAATGATGATGGAAGTTATGGTAGGATTTAGGCTTTTTGCTTTCCTGCTTCTTCCTAGGATTCCCATGCATTGTTTCCACTAGAATTTTTCATGTTTTGTATTTTGTAATTGTGCAGTTGTTTTATTCCGTTCTAGGGAGCATGATAAGTGTGGTCCACAACCTGGATGTGTGAGAGCTCATGTGGAGAGTTAGTTTTGCTGTCCTTTCTTTGTCTAATGTTGTGAATTAAACTATGAGTTACCATATTATACCACTGACAATCTTGTTTTCTGATTTTGTCAGGTGGAGGATTCAACATTTCCCCACTAAAATCTCGAAATGATAGGCCTAGAACACAAGTGCAGCATCTTATGCAGATTGATCTAAAAGGATGGGGAGTTGGTTACATTTCAATGTTTCAACAACATTGTCTTCTTCAGATGTTAAATAGTGTTGCTGGTTGGTTCCTTTATCGTCTACATGTTGACATTGTGTACTAGTGGATTAGTATTACTGTGAATAATCATGTTGTGTCATGTTAGTATTCTATTTTTGTGTTTTTCTTTACCTCTTATGATTTACATTGGGCATGAAGATATGATAGATTATGGATTAATCAATAATGGGAATTGCTTTGTGGTTGCTGGTGTATTTTCCAGTTTTCACCTGTTCTCCCACGAGTCTTGATTAGACAAATTAAGCTATTAAAGTTGCATCTCAATGAAATAATTTTGGTAATGGATTTTGAATCCCATGAGTTTGAAAGAATTCCTTTGCTGAGTATTGGAATTTGAGGTAGCTAACATCATATTGTGATTTCTTTACTTATTTAGATGCCACTTTTAAGTAATTAGTTCTTCAGGTAACTCACTATTAGCATAGTTATTTATTGTTTAACTTCTTCCTTCTCTTTGAAGGGAGAGTTAAGATAAGAATGAAAAATACTATACATTGAGTGAGATGACAGTTAGTCTCCAAGCAACTTCAGAGGGCCATATGAGTTATATTTGATGTTAACTTTTCTTTCTGTCTTTTTTAATGGATTAATCTTTTGTGGCTTCTATTATATATATAATTCCAAACTCCAAATGGCCAAACATTTAGAAATGAAAAAGGTTCAAGAGCTTTCAACTCAGTGTAATGGACTTTGTTTATGGGTTTATATATCAATTTACTGTTTGCTTCCAATGGGATTGCTGTCACTCTTCTTGTTTACTTCTTATAATAGGTCTGCGGGAATGGTTTGCTCAAACAGATGAAAGGGGTGCTCCTCCCAGAATCCCTTCCATGGTCAATATGGTCTCAGCTTCTGTTTCTTCAAAGAAGAATCGGAAACTAGATGAGTCATTTGTTCAATCTTCCTCTCTTGTCCAGACTGCGGGTAGAAACTCCTCGGATGAAGAATATCAGATTGCTGAGTCAGAACAAGAGGTTAAATATTCATTTAAAGTCTTCATCTTTATGGCATGGCGTCTTTCTAAACTCTTATTTCTTACTTGTTTTTTTTTCCAGATTTTTCAGGTGCATCAAGCAAATAACAATACTGACATCAGGAGAACAGGTGGATGATAACTAAATTTTAAATTTTATTTATTTGGTTAAGATGCTCTTTGCATGAAACTAGTTAGATTATCTAATATCAACATTTTCTAGTGGCCTTGGAAGAACAAAATTATTAATTTTTATTTATTTGGTTAAGGTGCTCTTTTCATGGAACTAGTTAGATTCTCTAATCTTAACATTTTCTATTAATTGAAGCGTTAGAAGAAGAGCCAGTCAATAAAATTGATTTATCTTGTTTTTCGGGCAATTTACGACGTGATGACCGTGAGCATGCTCGTGACTGCTGGAGAATATCTGATGGAAACAACTTCAGAGTTCGTAGCAAGCATTTTTGTTATGACAAATCAAAGGTTTCACTGATATATTGCTTAGTATTTTTAGTATACACATCATGGGCCCATATTTTGATGCATCTTATATTTTGCTGCCCTCAGCCTGCTCTTATTTCGTTATCTGCAACGTGTATTTGAAGATTCCTGCAGGGAAACATTTAATGGATCTTGTTGCTGTTGATTGGTTCAAGGACACAAAGAGAATGGACCATGTGGCTAGGCGTCAAGGATGTGCCGCACAAGTATTGCAACCTAACTTTTCTTATATTTGATTTCTTTTTATCTTTTTTTTTTTCCTTTTTGTTTTCCCTATATTGAATCAAAATGTTATTTTCTGCTGCTTTTGTCTTTTCTAGACCTCAGCATTCTGCACCAATTTCTATACCTTTTTGCTTCTGCAAGATGCTGCATTATTCCTTTTCAAAGTATCAGTAGTATAATAACTGAATTCTGATAGGATATACCCATATGATATGCCCTTTGATGACCATCTTAAGTGTTTTGCAAGTATAAACCTTGTTGAAAATTCTATACTTGAACTAGTTGGATGAGTTGTTCAATAGTTTGAAGAATAACTAATTGTCTAAAGGATCTCCAACTAAATTCTAATAAGTACCTTCTGTTTCTTTAGAGTCCAGGCAACTTGTTAATTGTTATTTAGACTATTATTCTTAGATCTATTAATATGAGCTATTTGTGGTTCTTCCTTTATATCTGTAACAATCCAACTATTATTCATAAACTCGTATAGGTAGCTTCAGAAAAAGGGCTTTTCTCAGTGGTCTTTAATCTTCAAGTAAGTTTTCTCATTCAGCAGGTCTTCATTTTAAAAGTTTTTACATTGGGAGGTTGTATAGTTATAATCTGGCACTTATGCAGGTTCCTGCTTCGATGCACTACAGCATGGTATTTTATTTTGTGACCAGGGAGTTGGTACCTGGATCGCTTTTGCAACGGTTTGTGGATGGTGATGATGAATTTCGTAATAGTAGACTGAAGCTTATTCCATCAGTTCCTAAGGTATTTGTCTTAGTCATTATGTATTGGAATACTCAAGTTTGGATGTCTGGACTGTCAGATACCATTCAGTCCATCATTGTGGCTTAATAAATTATCAAGTGAAGTCTATTGATTCTATTAGGTGTACCATTTGCTGCCCTACATGCTTATTGATGTAATAATGAATTGAAAACTTTTCAGCACTTGCCTGTACCATCAATTTTAAGTTTCATCAAATTCCCCCAATTTACAATCCAAGGAACAAGAGATGGGTCAAAGAAATTTCAAGTATTAAAAAAAAAAGAAAAAATTTTAATCAAACTATTTAGAGAAATGTGTTGATCCTTATAAACTGTGGAGGCTGAATCAATGCTTTCAGTCTCAACTGTTTTCTGCTATATTCAGTCATGAATAATATAGGAAAAAAGCTGGTTCTTGAGGTTTTTGTTCATTTTCTGTATACTATATATATATATTTCTACATGCACTTAAATTGGAAGGATAATTTTCGCTATTAACATTAGTTTTTGTTGGCCATAGGTTTCTTAGTGAGCTATTCAGCCTATACTGTATTTATATTTAGTTATCCTTTAGTTGGATTCTAACTTTTGTGGACACGTTCACTTTTTTGTTTTTTGAAAAAAATTTGTCGAATTGTTTGCAAATTTTGTTACCAATATTTTACAATTTTTTCTTTTCCCAATATCATTCTGATTGAATTGGTTTTCGAATCACCTTGCAAGTGTGTGTACACTATATGAATGTAGCCCTTGGCGCACGTATGCAAATTTTGGATTGGATCTAGTATTACTGAACTGAACCTAATGTTGAGCCCTTATTCTAGCCGTTTCATTGGTTATTCTCTTAGGCTGCTTGAGTATATAAACCTTGTGCCCTTATGATGTTTCAAAATGGTGAATTGGAATTGTTGGCCCTTGTTGTATGGTTATCCTTGTCATGTTGAAAGTACAGATGATGGATATAGATTTTGGCATGTCCTGAATTTGTTTGTATAATATTGAAATGGTAACCTAGTTAGATTTTGTAATGTCAAGGATTTGTTAGATGCTGAGACATGCTTTGGTTCTATAAAGGCAGCAATGCGATTTGCTTTTGCACATGTAGTTTCCTTGGCCTGCCCAAGCATGGTGCTCAGTCTCATAGCTCTGTCCTAGCAGCCTACAACGTTGCCATGGCCTGGGGCTTTGCACACGGCACAGGCAGCCAAAGCTGGAACTGTGGTTCTTAGGAATCATCCAGATATCTTTATACATAATATGACATGCATTGCATGTAAAATTGATTTACTCATATAAAAAATGAATAGAAACTTTTGCATTAAGATTCGATGCTGTTTTATTGCTCCAGGTCGGTTTGATTCTGGTTGCACCAGTCTACCACTGGAACCAAGATAAACAGTTCATAGGCCATTTAATAGCTGTCCAAGCGAAACTAACGGTTCATACACCAGTGACAACTTCCACTAACCAAGAAATATTTAAATGTTGGGAAATTTTGCTAACAAAACAGTAGTACTATCTCAATTAGGGTACTTTTATAATATATATTGTCCTCAGTCTTCATGCTAATTTTGAGATCTTCTTTGCTTTTTCTTTTTTGTTAAATTTGTTGTGCACTTGTTAATTTTCAGAACTGAATCATGCAGGGATCATGGATTGTGCGCCAGAGTGTTGGAAGCACCCCTTGTTTATTGGGAAAAGCAGTTGATTGCAACTATATTCGTGGTCCGAAGTATTTAGAAGTTAATACCCTTGGATTTCTCTAGTTCATGATTTTACCATTGTAAATGCCTGGCTTAAACCATTAAAAAGAAATGTGATCTAACATAGTTCATCTTTCTGTAGGTTGATGTTGACATTGGTTCCTCTACTGTTGCTAATGGAGTTTTGGGCCTTGTAATTGGTGTAATCACAACACTGGTGGTTGATATGGCTTTCCTTGTACAGGTATGCCCGATTTGGTTGTGACATTTCCATGCGTAGTCTGGTTGTGTTCACAGGTTGCAACTCCTGTAAATTGGTCGTGTTTGTGCCACATTAAGTTTTTCTGAGCCGTGACTCATTAGTCTGCCTCAGTCTGCTTTCCATTGAGTATAGCTCTATGGCTTCTTTATATGACCCACTACAGACTGTCTGTTGAAGTATTGAAATAGAAAATCTTCTAATAATCTCTATATTATTTTAAACTTTTTTTAATTGTTTCTCTTTTTAGGCAACCTTCTTTGTTAAAAGCATCAAAGTACTTGAAATATTAAAACCACATGACACAACTCGTTGATCACATCTATTTTATATACGCCTTGTAACTTCTTTTCCGTTTTTGTAATGATGTTGCCAATGATTGTTGTCCTTGATACTCTTTGTGAAAAGACACTACAAAATAATTTATGTTTATATTTTATTTTATGTTACAACATTGGAATTTTTCATCGTTTTATTATGAAACTGTTAGTAGAAGTTGAAATCGATGTCTTAATGCTCAAATTTAGCTTTGGAAGTAATTTTTATGCTTGCTTGGAAGGTCTTTATTTTTTTTTGGTGCTCTGTTTGTCTTAAATTGTTAAAAAATTTTCCAAGTAAAACCACTTGGTTACAACATATATGTCGAACCATTTCATGCATGTCATTTGACATTTAAATAGAGATTTAAATAAATGATATTCTAAAGATTTTAAGATACTAGGAAACACATAGTCAAATGCTAATGCATATATATACTATGCGTGAATTTGAGAATGTGATAAATGGATTTACCTTGAGACTTTTTAGAATTGCTATTCACTTTTCTGTAATTTACTAGATTACAATGCATACAGGATTCTTGGTTCCCAACTACTCTGTCTTTATTATATCTTGTCCTAAAACTGATTTAGGGTGGGTTTATTTTTTGGTATTTTCAAGGCAAATACTACAGATGAATTGCCAGAGCGGCTGCTTGGTGCTGTACGTGTTTCTCATTTAGAGTTGTCGTCTGCTATGGTCCCAAAGCTGGAGCCAGATACGTCATGACAGAAACCATTTTGCCTTTTACTTAGCTTATTTTATACAAAATCATTTGTTTAGGAATGCTTGTATTTTGACCCCATTTTCATTTTAATTTTTTATTTACTTGAATGGAAGTCATTGGTGTTTCCCAATGAGATTCTTGCATTTAAAAAGAAAAAAGAAAAAAAGTTAAAAGGGAAAACGTTCTGGTTCTTCATTTACTTATACAGATAGAATATTTGAAGATGAGGTAAATTGGCTTTCTGGCGGTTTCTCTTTTGTTGAGGAATAGTAACGTAATATATAAGACATTTCATAAAGAAATGCTTGCAATATGATCGGCTGGTCCATGTGAGGCTTGAGACTAAGTGTAATCAGGCCCACAAATGCAGCCGTAGGGATTTGTACACTATATAATAATTTTTATTTAAGTAAATTTCAGGTGTTGTTTTTGTTAATTTATACTAAAACAGACGAATAAAAGTGTTAATTTCAAAGTTTTGGAGATCTAAACAATACAAAAAGAACATTTCCTGTTGCTTACACAACCAAAAGAATAATCAAATGGGGCTGTGTGCTGGCGTGCCACTATATTACCCCAAATTTCTTGGTTGTTACTCCTCAGAATTGAATTCCAAAAGCCCCAGGCTATGCGCACACATCGGACACTTTCACTTAAGTTCCCTCTACACATAAAATGGTAGATATTGTGAGCTTGAAGCACATGTTTTGATTAATGTCTCACATGACCAGGTTATGCCACCCCACCCCACTTCTATCTGCATCACTTTTGTTAATGGAAAGATCAGCAAAAATATATGAATCTAGCTGACATTAACAGATACAGGATGCTTCTATATGGATGGAACTAGGATGCAGAAGTCCTTTGAACATCCATGTCTACAGACAAATAAATAAATAACGACTAACCAAATTACAACAAGACCGAAAGGATCATTATCATTCTAGTTTCATCAGCTTTTTGATGACAACCCCTGGGCGACTTTTACTTGCGAGATTCCAGAATAATTTCCTGCAGATGTTGAATGAAGGTATCAAGGTATCCTCTTGCCAATGCTTGTCAGAAAAGCTCTTCCTCCATTTGATACGATTGTTCTTCACTGCATTACCCACTTCACTGTCTTTGTTCATGACTGACTTGATTGGTTTGTTCAGAGACTCCTTGCCAAAATTGCCTGTAATAGTATATAGTTCGATTTACAACAATTCCATCACTTGCGCAGCACACACAAAAAGACACTAGCTTGTCCTCACTCTAGTCCAACTTTGTGTTTGATAAAATTCCCAAAAGAAATGAAAGATTCCAACGAGCTCTTAGTAAAGCCATCCTTGAACTTCTGACAAAGAACAGAGGCACTTTTCCTAATATCTTCATCACTCGAAACCTTCTCAATTCCTTTGATAATGTCCATTTTCTTGATACTATCAGCTGCATACTTTCAACAAAAAAGACTCCACAGCTTAAGCTGGTGTACCACCAACGTGGCATTATACTATTTGTCGCCCCTAATGGGCCATGCCGGAATTGGTATCCCACGCGCTTCCACCGTAGAATTCCATCCACAATGTGATACAAATCCGCCTGTCGATGGATGACTCAGTGTCAACAGTTTTACCCATCCGTGTATGATCAAACCCCTTTTTCCTACTTTATCATCCAATCCACGTGGAAAATAATTACTTTCTCCTTTCTTCTGTAGGCCCCATGTACATCACCGACCCAGGTGGCTTCGAATCTAACCATTCGCTTATTTCATCTTCAGAATAATTAGGTTTTCTCTCGGATCAGATCTCCTGGTCCCAAAGCAGCGCCGACTACGCGGAGGACGAC
>JANKKB010029186.1:0-20485 GCA_026225775.1 Bursera palmeri | reverse complement strand
AAAAGTCATTACCTTTTTTAATACCTCATGACTTTCATAGACTCTTAAAAAGTCTTGATTAAATACCTCCAGACTTTTACAGACTTTTAAAAAGTCTTTATTGAATACCTCCAGACTTTTATAGACTTTTAAAAAGTCTTTAAAAGTCTTGATTGAATACCTCATGACTTTTATAGAGTATTTAAAAGTCTATAAAAGTCTTAATTGAATACACCCAAACTTTTTAATTTTATAAAAGTCTTTAAAAGTCATTAAAAGTCTTAATTGAATACACCCCCCTAATACTTATCTCCTAAAAATTATTACTATTTTTTTTAAATTAATATTTTAACATTAAAAATTTAAAAGATAAATATTAGTTTAATAAAAATCTAGAATTAAGTGTTTTCTCAAAATTTAATTGAGATCAATGTAATTTCCCTCTATAAAAAGTAAGAATACTTTTCATTCAAATCGAATTAATTCTATTATTTTAGAGTGAAATTTTCGCTCCTCCTATTGCACAAAATTTATTATTTAACAACTATACTTGCTAAGCCTGTTAAAGTCAGTATGTTAAACTCGCTAAGTCTTAACGAATTAATTTTAATTTATTATATCTATCAAGTCCGTTAAGTCTAACTTAAAACAAATAATAAAAAATAAAGATATTTTTTATATTCAAGATAAGAATAGGTAGGTAAATTCAAATGTTATTGAGGTTGACTATTTTTTCTTAATACGTTTTAATCTGATTATTTTTCCTTAATTTTCTAGAATATATTTATTTATTAACCACTAATAGTAGTATTTTAAACACATATAACTAAATAGAAAATGATCAAAATTTAATAAAATTCGTTAACATATTTAATTAGATAAATACACACCATACCACATCAATTTTCTATCTGGTCTTCTAATTATTATCTATATTAATACCCATTATCAACACCAAAGCTAGATGCTTTGAAGATTAAAATTACCAAAATCTAAACTACACACTTCATACCCAAGAAAACAATAATAATAATAATAATAACAACAACAAATGCATTCAAGGACATTACCAGAAACCAAATCACACACTTCATACCCAAAAAAACATAAAAGTAAAGAGTGGTCAATCCATTGAGGAATATTACCGAAAACTAATTACAACAGTTGCTAAAAAAATTTAAATAAAATAAGGAACAACGGATTTATTGAAGAAGAACACTTGATAGCCCACAAATTTTTTTATTGAAAATTAATGTTGCATTTGGCGGCCGAGAAAATGCAGGAAAATTATAAAAACAACGCCTCATCACTGCCTCCTCGACCATGAACAACAACCAGTAATGCCACATAGCCACCAAGAATAGCCTCAACCGCTAATCTAGAAACCCAGGCATCCCTGTCATCTATCAATATTCCATCTACAAGCCTCTTTCTCCTAGCTTTTTTTTTAAATTGTTTTTTCCCAAACTCCAATCTACGTTAATGACCAAAAAACAATACACACTTCAGAATCTCTCACTGCCAGCAACCTTCAAACACAACAGCAATTAAGATGTTAACTCCAATAGCATCACCATAATAGCCTCTCTGCAAAGCCTCGAAAACAACCCCACCAAACCACAAATGAATGAGTGAAAATGATTGAGTGAAAGCCACATTCTCAAATGCATTTGTTAAAAATAAATGAAAATATTTTGATGAACCAAATTGAACGAAGGCATAATGCACGCGAGAAGAGCGAGATACTAGGACTTGGCTTTCGTGGCGGCATTAGGGTGTTCGAGGACTTTCTGGTACATTCATTAGTACGTCAACGACTTTCAGGTGTAGTGACTAGTTTGTCAACAACTGTTGCAGTGGAGAAGACGGGTTGGTTTACTAAGTTTTACGACAAAGATAACGATCTATTTGTTAGGGTTTCTATTTTATTTTTATTATAAATTAATATGGCAATTAATTAGATTATATTAAATGAATAATTAATAAGATATATTAATTGTATAGATTGATAATATAATATTAATTATATGAATTAATAACATACTTGTTAATAATGTAACGTCAATGAACTAATTAATAATGCAATATTAATGCATGTAATTAATAACTTGAAATTAATAATAGTATATTAATTGAACAATATAATAACTGAATATTAAAAAAAATAATTCAATTAATAACATGCTTTAAATAACCTTAATTAAACAATAATGTAAGAAATTATCTATAATTATATAACAATTAATAACGATTTAGTTTAAGAAAACAAAACCGAGACTCGTGTATCATATGATTTCCTTAAAATAGATTCGCTCCTCACCAAGATGTTAGAGATTGTATAGTATATATTTTTCAGGATACAACTGTCACATCCCGAAATCCCGTATATAGGATCCCCAGGGGTGACTATGTAAATAAATAAAATAAAAAGTGTTTTATGCAAAACATTTATACCGAAAAATGGGTTACAAAATTTTTCTAATAAAACAATACATAAAATGACTCACTCTGTCTACCCAGATATGCCCAATATCATCCGAGATCCTCTCTGTTAGCTCCAGATTACGCTGCTAGACTCCTGACCTCGGGTACCTATGGAGGAAGTGATGACCGGCACAGCCCAATAGGAATTTCTAACACTATACAGTTTTATAACATTTTAATAACATGCATACACCAAAAATATCAATTTATTCTCTACTTTACGTGCACACTAAGTTCACTATCATGAGTTTCCCTATCTCAATCATGACCGTCGCTATACATGCAACACATCCACGTGAGTTCTGCACTCACGCCAGATACTCCACACAATCACTCTGGGATCTAGCTCACTAACAACATGGCACTCCCTATCACACTGGGATCCAACTCACTAATAGCTTGACACTTCCTATCACACTTAGATCTAGCTCACTAACAGTATGGCAATTCTAATCCTACCGGGATTCAGCTCACCAATAGCATGATAATCCTGATCCTACTGGGATCCAGCTCACCAATAGCACGGTAATCCCTATCACACTGTGCACCTTAATAGACTCTTGTGCATCTACTCAAGCCGACCCTGACCCAATCATTTACCCACCCCTCGGATTTTCGTACTCTCAAACAAGCCAATCTGGGGCTCAGCACACATAATCTGTACTCATGTCAAAATCACACATGTGTGTCCATCACCTCACACGAGTATTTCCATTCCTATTCCCACGCCACGATCATATACATATCGTATACTCATTCGCTCACTCGTGTCTCATGCATACCATCGCCTACGTGCACTCACGTATCGCCCGTAATTCAGCCATCCAATCACACACACAGGCACACATAAATATATGGATACTTCATGTATCCATCATATCCATTTACTCCTAATTAGACTACTACATGCCCGTGGTTCATACTGACTCCTACCCGGCTTCTCTATTATGCACAATCTCGTGACTATTCACTCATTACCACTTCCCCGTACGTCCTCACTCATGTACAATTCACTTCTGTCTCATCATCTCTTTACGTACATGTCCTCACATGGTTCATGTGTCCCATCACTCACGAACACGTTCTCAGACACCTCCCGTGTCTCAACCATACCGTAACGCACGGGTACCATAATGCCCGTATCCTATACATCTCATCTCATGCATATATCCATGCACAGTATCTCAAGTTCCGACTAATCCAATCGTCTAACTAGCCAACCTTACCTTTTTTCCCTTAATTCACGGTTACGCGAGTGCCACCCGTGTAACGTCAAATCCATATCATACCATCACTTACGTAACACCCGTACACTAATTATATCCTCACGTGCCATCACATGTGGTATCTATAATCTACAATCCACACCTGGTCCATTCCAGCATCACAACCATACACATTCCGCCCAGTCCCCCGACTAATCGCTTATTTTCGTAAAACTATACATACATTCATAACGTCCTGAACTATCAATTTACCTAACTTCCTATTCGTCAATCACACACTTTCTATTCCCTAAGCCACAACAATAATTTAAGTCTCATACACGTTAAAAAAGGATAGAAATGTATCGTAGAAACCCCTACCTTGATATCCGAACCGTAGCTCCCGGATCTCCTTCTGTCTCTTTTCCTCATCCTATCATGAATCCGAGAGTCCTGGGGGTTCCGGATGAGTCCTCGAAGTCACGGGTTATCCACATACAAAACCGAAATCGAGGGTTAAAATAATATTTTACACTATAGGAGTGCTTCCATAAATCCTTAAACTATACTAAAATTAACTAAGCAGGGGTGAGATCGCTAACCTGTAAGCCCTTGGGGTCTCGATGTAAATTACATGACAGGGTGTAAACTATCAAAATCCAAACTGTAGGGGTTGTCACTGAAAGGAAAAAAACTATCAAGCCAGCAAGGTGAGGGGGGCCAACTGATATTTTTTCATGACTGCCTTCTTTTGCAGTTACTCACCAGAAAACACGATAGACAGTGAACCACAATAAACAGCCACCAGCAGTAACTTCATCTCATAGAGCCTAGTTGATCTCAACCAACTGCGGAGTTGGGCGACGGCCGGAAGGGGTAGATCGGAGAGAAGGGCAGTCAAACGGTCTCACGGCTCTTCCCGGTGATCCAAGCCTCAAACAACTGATCGGGGACCACCGTTGGACTCCTCAAGCTGAGACTCATTGATCCTGACAAGTGGCGGCGGTTGTCAACGGTGGAGAAGGGAGATCGACTTCTGACAATTGAAACTTTTCGATCAATCTACGACTTTTCGGCATCGGACAGGGGAACACCGATCGCCACCTTGACTAGCACATAGGCCATGACTGCTAACTCACTAGGAATGTAAACGGTCACCGGAGATAGCGATTTTTAGTGATCGGAGGTGTTTCTATAGATTTTTGAAAAATGTAACGCCACCATGCAGTTTATATAGACTTGGTATTCAGGAGTCTATCGTAAATTTTCAAACCTTTAATGATCGCGAATCCTGACTTTGAAGTCTCGGCATCTCAATACCGACCTATCCTCATCTATTTTTCACTCACGTGAGCCTCAAAATCTATACATCGGGTACTAAAGACGAAAAGTCTACGAGTCCACGTAAAATTTTTTTAGTCCCATTTTTTGAAAACTCTTGAAAACCTCCGAATACTCATATACACGATGTTATCACGTCCGTATCACCCCATATACATCAAAATTACATACTTTTATAATTTATAACTTTGAAATCTTTCACTTACACCCCTAAATCACTGTTTTTTAAATCCGGGATGTTATAACAACGATCTCAAGCTTTTATCGAGCACCTCAAAAGTTGCTTCTATCGAGCCAAACTTGAAGAGAAAACCAGAGGAGCTTGAGAGGAGATGTAAGTATATGTTGGAATGAGCCAAGAGGCTTCATTTACTGGTGAAGGAATCGAGAGTTACGAATTTAAGCTCTGAATGTGGCTATTAATGTGTGGATAGTTAGAGCAATAAATCCCATCTATTATGATGATTGTTACAAGCCATTAAGCCATGCAATGACGCCGAAAAAGCAGTTAAGCCCAAGACTTTATAAGCCTTTTAATTTTAACATTAATATGTCAAAACATTTTTTGACTTTATTTTTTCCATTAATTGACTTGTTTAATTAGAAAAACTAAAAAGAAAAATAACAAAAACCAAGTCCATTAATAAGAGCAAATTTTTGGTCCATCATTCATGTGCGTAGAACGTGCACACAAATCCCAAGCCCAGGCCTGAAGATTTGCTCCCAACTACGGGCGCTCACAAGAGAGAGCTTTATGCTGCACATTCTAACTCTTATGATTATGAAATCATATATAAATAGCTTGGTTTTCCATACTTTCCTTAAGTGAGATAAGTGATTTTTTTTTTTAAATTTTTTCATCTCATGGAGGCATTTTAAGCAACAATTTCTCATTCACCTATTTATTATTTTGAGCATATGAGTATATGATTATGAAGTTCTCACGTAGGAGAATTCAAATCCATCGAGACAATCCAATAATACAAAGTGGGTCCTACTCAATTTTAAGTTCCAATGGCTATCTAATTATATTAATAACATAAGTTTCCAAACAATCCCCTATATGAATGAAATTGATAGAAAACATAATCTTTTGACCTTATGATAGAGTTCAAAGGTCGAAACTTGCATAGGATAGGTAGGTATTACCATTTGAATCTTCCCTCTTGAAAGTATTATTACTTTACTGGCTGATTAGTAGACACGATGTCCTTGAAATGTTCTACCGTTTGTGTAAATGATGATGTACTCCACACAAGAATCTTTTTTAACATTATTCAATTCTCATTGTTATGTTTGCTTTGGCAATACACATACGTCTGGTTCTACAAGAGTTTCTAAAAAATTAAGCCCTACACAATTTTTCTTAGAAGCGACCCCTCTTCTCTCTCATATAGGCAATCTTTTAATTTGAAGTAATCTGTATTACTCTGCTCGGATTTTTGATGCACAAGAATTGTTAAAAGCATATTTTATCCTTCACTATTTTATCATAAGAATGGACTGGAGGGTAACTGTCATAGTTATCCAACTTAGTCTTTAAAATTAGGTTGTCTCTTTGAACCTAGATCTTGATATCTCCAGTCAACTAGGTTAGGGTTTCATTATATCGAGTTATTCTTTCATAGGCTTTAGTCCCATTCTCCTCGATGATTTGTCAACTAACTCTCCATTTAACCTTTTGGTTAACAAATCCACAATATTATCCTTTTAAGAAGTTGTCTAATGGTATTATATCTATGATGTATATGTCTAAATTTACCATTATAGATGTTGTTATGTGCCCTTTCAATTGTAGATTGACTATTGAAATGTATGCATATTGTTGGCATCAATTTAGGCCACCTTGGAATATCCTTTATGGATTAACATAGTTGTTTATCCTCTTCACCAAATTTATCTAGTACAATGAACTCAAATTCCATTGTGGATCTTGCTATGGCACTCTGTTTAGAGGATTTCCATGATACTACTGTACCTGCTAGTGTGAGCACATATCCACTAGTAGATTTAGAATCTTTTATATCACATATCTAGTTTGTATCATTGTATCTTTCTATAACAGCATGATACCTGGTATAATACAACCCATAACTGCGAGTAAACCATAAATACCTCAGTATTCTTATAATTGCTTTCCAATGGTTAGCTCTAGGATTACTCGTATATCTACTTAGTTTACTAACTTGTACACTATGTCTGGTCTTGTACAACTCATTAAATACATCAAACTTTCAATTACTATAGACTAATCTACTTGAGAGACACTCTCACATTTATTCTTGGATAGAGGTAAACTTACATCTAACGATGTTTTAGCCATATACCAAAATTATCCTTGTTGAATTTCCCAAGATTCTTGTCACATACTGTGACCGATCTAGAACAAAGCCATTTCCTGTTCTTGAGATTTTAATCCCCAGAATTACATCAGCAAGCCCTATATCTTTTATGTCAAATCTAGAATTCAACATATCCTTGATAGATTTGATCATTCTATCATTTCTACCGATAAGAATTTGTCATCAACATAAAGACACAAGATGACATAACCATTTTTTACATCTTTGACAGAGATACATTTATCATATTCGTTGATCTTGAAACTACTTGCCATCGTTGTATGATCAAACTTCTTATGCCATTGTTTTGGAGTATATTTCAAGCCATACAAAGACTTTACCAATTTACAGACTTCCATTCTTTACCTTAGAGAAAAAAAAACTTCAGGTTCTTCCATGTAGATTTCTTTATCTGAATCGTCATTAGAAAGTTGTTTTCATATCTATTTGATGTACTTCAAGATTATACAAAAATACAATTGCAAGTATCATCCAAATAGAATTTATTCTCGTTATTCGAAATACGTATTAAAGTAATTTAAGCCTTCTCATTGTTCATAACCTTTAATTGCAAGTCTAGCCTTATCCTTATCAGTTGATCCATCTTTTTGCACTTTCCTTTTGAAAATTCATTTATACCCTAGTGGTCTACATCCCAGAGGAAGATCCACTAACTCTTATTTATGATTTTGTATAATGGAATCAATTTTACTCTTTATGGCCTATTTTTATAAAGATGCTTAGAGCTCATAGATTCTCCAAAGCTTTGAGGCTTACTTTCTAACAAATAAGTTAGAAAATGTAGACAAAAAGATTTTTTTGTCCTTACTCTTTTACTATGTCGAGGTTCATTCTCAACCTCTTGTTCTTGCTCATGCTCTAGTTCTTGGTCCTGACCCTACCTATTGTTAATCATAGTCTCATAAGTTCGTTTAGAAGAACTCAATTCTTCTTTAGACCTACATAGATATATTTTCAAAGAATGATGCATTTCTCAATTCCATTATCGTGCTCATGTGTATGTCTAGGATTTTAGACTTATGCATCAGAAATAGATATGTGTTACTATTATGTGCATAGCCAATTAAGAAGTAGTCTATCATTTTTTGACCTATTTTCACCTTCTTAGGTGTAAGTACAATGGCTTTGGCAAGACACCCAACATTAATAAGTATTTGTAGGAATGCACTCTTCCTTTCTATAACTCATATAGCGTCTTATTTTCATTCTTGTAGGACACTTTATTTAAAAGTTAATTGACTGATAAAACAGCTTCCCCCTGCATGTTCTGAAGCAACCCAAAATTGATTAACATTGCATTCATCTTTTTTTTCAAGGTACAATTTTTTTACTCAACAACTCCATTTGGCTGAAGTGAATAAGGTGCAGTGACTTTATGAATAATTCTATATTATGCACAAAATTCACCAAACGGTGCTTCATATTCACCATCTTAGTCACTTCTTAATACCTTAATCTTTTTGCTCAGTTGATTTTCAACTTCATTCTTATAAAGAACAAATTTCTATATAGTTCGTTATTGCTCTTTACCAACGATACAAAATAATATTTTGTGCTGTCATCAACTAAAGTAATAAAATACTTATTATCTCCCCTTATTTGTATGAACTTCAAAGTGTTACATTTTGGGATGCATTTGGCATCCGAAAGGAGTGAGTTTTGACACCTCCATGGTCAATTTCGGGTCACCTAATTTATCCACCCAAATGGCCTAAAATTTATACCAAAAGGAAGCTAACAATCCCCTCAATAACATACATCAATATCCACTCAAACTAAGTTCATCATCCAAGAGGAAATCTAACCAAAGTAACTTCAATCACACAACTTCAAAGTCAACAACAATACTTCAAACAATGTAAGAAAACTTACAAGGATAGATAAGCCAAAGAGATCACAAGTATAAAGGCAAAGCCACCAACTTGGATCAAGGCACCACCACCAATCTTGGCAAGGATTGGATAAAGGAAGTAGGGAGAGTTCTCTCCAAGTGTAAACACTTTGTATTTCAAATATTCATCAAGTTATGTTTTTACAATGAGAATGACCTTCATATATATCAAGTGGCCTTACAAAATGGGCGAAAAGTCTAAAATACCCCTTACTTAACAAATTAGGACAAAAAAGAACAAGGGAAAAAATTGCATTCCCGCAAGCGAGCGTCGTGGCGTAGGTGCGGAGCGCTGGGGCGCTCAGTCACTGTCTCTGCCTCTACTGTGTCTTCGATTTGGTGCCGTGGTGGATGAAATTGACGCCACGGCATTCGATGACCAAATGAAAAGTATCACACAAGTCAGAGGCTGAGCGTTGCGGCATTGGATGTGTGGCGCTGCGGCACTTAGCCACTGACTTGCACGAATTTTGCAAGATTTTTGGCTAAGGCAAAAACAACCAAAAGGGCCCTAAGGCTTCACAATACACTTATACATACAATTAGAGATAAAATACAACAAAATGAGATACAAAATAACATGGAACTCAACCTTTTGGGAGGCGATGCAATCCAACTAATTTGGGACTAATTGGATTACACTGCATCCCATGGTTGAGTTAAAAACTAAGTACCCCGTTTGGATGTGTTCGAGCTGCTTGCTTGGACTGAAAGGGTGGGAAGCTTGGCCCGGTTGGCTTACATGGCACACATGGGTCGGACCATGGGTGGAGCAAAAAGCCAAAGGTGGTGTCGGTGGTGTCGGAAATATATCACAAAGTGTATACGTACTGTGTATCAAATCAAGGAGTTTGGTGTTCATTTCAGCTCTTTAGAAATGTGACCTTGTCAATTTTGCCTCAACACAAGTCTTATACTTATGTTTGGAATCAATTTTTATAATGGGCATATGATTCAAATTAATTAATGTATGCAAAGCATTATAATTAATGTGTCCTAGTCTACCGTGACACAAGTTGGAAGACTCAATCAAGTAAACAAAATAACTATTAACTTTATTAATAATTGCCTTAGGCTTTACAGTCATTACATTGAGCTTAAAAAGTCCATTACACTAATAATCCCTTCCTACAAACATTTCTATTTTTGACAGAACAACCTTATCGGACTTAAAAACTAGGCAGAATCCATGTTTGTTCAGTAGTGAACCGGACACCAAGTTCTTACGAATTTCTGGAATTAAATAAGACATTGTTCAATGTCAATTTTTTCCTAGATATCATCTTCAGGATCACCTTGCCTTATCCCTCAATTACAAACGTTGCAGAGTTTCTCATAAATAGCTTCCCACGACTATTAATTGGTTCAAAGGTAGTAAACAACTCTCTTTCTAAGCATGTATGTTGTGTAGCACCAGTGTCGATTGCCACTCTTTTTGGTTTGACTCGACAAAATTTACCTCAGAAACCACAGCACGGAGATCAATTTTTGATACTTCTTGAGTGACATTGTCTATTGTATTTGCTTCATTTGTTCTCTTCTTCTTTGAAAGTCAGAATTTTGCTACCTTATGACTAATCTTGTCATAGTTGAAGCATTTGTCTTGAAATTTCTGCTTCTTTGAAATTCCCCCTTTACGACCCAGCTTGGTTACTTTCCCCAACTTTCTATTTTTGGAGCTTTGGCCATGTTCCACAACATTTGCCTTAGCCATGGAAAACTTACCTCTTTCCTTTCAAAACTTCTGTTGTCTTTTTCAATTTCAATTTGAAGTCTAACAATCAGTTCTTCAATATTCATCTTCATTCACTTATGCTTAAGGTAGTTCTTGAAATCCTTTCATGTAGGGGGTAGTTTCTCAATAATAGATACTACTTGAAATTTTTCACTCACGGTTATCTCTTTGGCAAAAATCTCATGTAAGATCACTTGAATCTCTTGGACTTGACTGACCACAGTTTTAGAGTCCACTATCTTATAATCTAGGAAACAACTCACTATAAATTTCTTGGCACCGACATTCTTAGTCTTATATTTTCAATCTAGAGACTCTCATAATTCATAGGCTATTTTCTTCTCATTATACACATTATACAAAGAATCAGCTAGGCAATTCATTACATAGTTCTCGCTCAGATGTTTTAAGTGCTTCCAAGCATCAACTGCATTGATTACTTGGATTTCTGTCTCATTTTTTGCCACTTTAGGAGAATCCTCCATCAAGAACCTTCTAAGGTTCAAGGTGGTCAAGAAGAATAACATATTTCGTTGCCACCTCTTGAAATTCGTTCCGGTGAAAATATCAGGTTTCATCTAAACTATCGTTGGGGTTGGAACTTGATCCACAAGGGTAGATGTCATCTCTTGAGTCACAGTTGGAGTATTATTTGCCATTTCTAAAATTAGCAACTAGTTCTAGTTAGTAATAAATTCAATTTGTTTTAAGATTGATGTAAATTATTAATATGACAATTAATTACAAGTATATAAAATGAACAATTAATAAGAAAACATTAATTGTATGGATTAATAACACAATATTAATCACAATATTAATTATACAAATTAATAACACAATTATTAATAAAGCAACATTAATGAACTAATGATTAATAATGCAATATTAATGGATGTAATTAATAACTTAAAATTAATCTACACTATATTAATTGAACAATATAATAATTGAACATTAAAAATATACTTCAATTAATAACATGTTTTAACATAACATTAATTAAACAACACTATAATAAATTAATTATAATTATAGAACAATTAATAATATTTGAGTTCAAGGAAACAAAAGCAAAGCTCGTGTGTCATATAATTTCCTTTAAATATATTCACTCCTCATCTAGAGGTTATGTAGCGTTTGTTTCCTAGAATACAACAATCTCAACCTTCTATTGACGACTTGAAAGTTGCTTTTATTGAATCAAATTGATTGTCCAAGCTCTATCACCTGGCGAGAAAACCAGAGAAGATTGAGAGAGGAAGAGATGTTAGTGTATCTCGGAATGAGCCAAGATGGCTCCTTTATATGTGAAGGAATGAGGACTTACGAATTTGGGCTCTTAATGTGTGAACAGTTACAACAATAAACCCCATCAATTATGATGACTGTTACAAGCCATTAACCCATGCACTAAAGCCCAAAACATATGCAATTAAACCCAAAACATTACAAGCGTTTTAAATCGAAAACATTTTTTTGATAAAAAGAACAATAACAAAAAGAGCAGATTTTCGGTCTAGCATTCTATGCTACACATTCTAACCCATTAAGATTGTGTAATAGGATAATATCAAATAATATCTTTTTATTTTGATCTAATATCAAGTAAAAAATAAGTTTATCATTTTCATCAGCTAAACCTCTAAGATTTTTTTTTAATCAACTGTTAATTTTAATCATTAAAAATATATATTTATCCTCACTGAAATTTTTTTCTTAATTTTAAAAAATAAAAATCCAAAAAGTTGAAATTTGTTTATTATGGGAGTATAATTTATTTATTTTTTATTTATTTTTTTGTGTTAAAATTAAGGAAAAAAATTTCAGTAGGGGTAAATATGTATTTTTAAGGGTAAAATTAACAGTTGATTAAAAAAAGTAAACCTTAGGGTTTTAGTTGATGAAAATGATAAACTTGCTTTTTACTTGAGATTAGCTTAAAATACAAAGGTACTATTTGATATTATTCTATTGTGTAATCATATATAAGTAAGCTTGGTTTTCCATACTTTCATCCATGTGAGATAAGTGATTTTTTCTTAAAATCTTTCCTCCTCATGGAGGTATTTAATTTCTTATCCACCCGTTCATCATTTGAGTATATGAGTATAAAAGTCCAAAGTTTTCACATAGGAGAATTCAAATTTATCGAGATAATCCACTAACACAAAATGCATCTATTCAATTTTAAACTCCAAAATGACTATCTATTTATGTTAAAACATAATTTTCTAACAATTTTAAAATCGAAAAACCATTCAAATAAAAATGTATGATTAAATTTATGAAAATGGAGGATGTTAATCAACGATGTTGGGTATTATGGGGGTGAATATGATTTTCATAGAAGGTAAGGGGGGGCGGAGAATGAAGACAAAAGCTTACTCTTCAAAAATTAAGTAAAAACTCAAAAGGTGGTCTGTGATATATATTTTTACATTTTATTTTTCTTAACTATCTATTATAGGACTCAATAATGTCTAACCTAACTTTAAAATATTGTAGTTGTCATCGTATAATTGTTAGGACTAGGAAAAAGAAAATGAAATAAGGCTTTTTTTATTATTTATTTGGTTGGTTAAAATGTAAATAGTACAAATTTAGAAAAGAAAGAAGAGTTATTAGATTAGAAGCATATTATTCTATAATATTTCTCATAATAACTGTTAACTATATTATTTCTTTAGGTGAAAATTAGGCTAACCACATCAACTTAAATAAACAATGAGTGAAATATCATTTGGAAGAATAGTACATTTTCTACTACTTTTTCTCTCGAGTGATTGTCAACATTCTTCCTACTTCAGCAACCAAACAAATAAGAATATATTCCAGTAGTGATAAGAAGTTGACCATTCAAGTTGCATTAAATGGGCAGAACACCTCATCAGATCTCCATTTCGTATGCGTGAAGAGCTCTGACCCTCTGCTACGATGGCAAATGCCGTCAAGCTAGATGCCTTCCTTCGCACTTCGGCTTCTTCGTCAACTCTACTCTCCTCTTCTTCAAGCTCTGCTCGTGGGAGAGTGCACATATACAAGCGTCATAAGCTAAGACCAACTCGCCCATTTCGATCACTGAGTCCGACACCGAGTTCCGGCTTCAGTCTCAGTCGCGGCGAGGGAGCTCTGCCATACGACGATGCCCAAGACGCCAACTTTGAAGGTTAGCATCATAATTTTAGAACAACCACTAATTGTTTTTTTTTTCTTTTTCTTTTAATATTGGAATGCCGGCGCCGACACTTGCTTTTATATCACGCCACGTTTAAAAGTTTTATGCTTTAATACTTTTTGTCTTAAAATTCGAACCTTTCTTACTAAAGAATAATTTTACTAAAACTATCAGTCTATTAAAAATAATAATTCTACATTAACTATCAGCCTTAAAAAAAATATATATATATTATATACTTAATAGGATAAAGTAACTATTAAATTATTCATGAGAAAATCACAATCCAACCCTGTTATTTGATTAAAATACAACTATTCTCATATAAATTAATTATAAAAAAATAGTAATAAAATTTAAGTATGAAAATTTAAGAATTTAAACCAAAGAAGAGAGAGTAAGGAAAAACGTTATTATTATTGTTATAGAATAAAGCATTCGGATTTAGGTTATTATTACAAAAGAAATATCTTCTATTTATACCGTATGCTAAACCTTAGTACATAGCATATATTCAGCCTTGTACAAGTGATGTTCTCATATAAGAAACGTTTGGTCCTTGAGGTGGCGAATGGTCATTTTTATTTCTTAATAATCAAACCCATAATTATACACCAAACCAAATTTGATTGGCTGAATAGGCGGCATTGAAGCGGTGTGCATAGGATAAATAGGAGACGTTTCCTTTTTAATATAAAATCTCAATTTGAATGCTTTATTCTATAGCAATAATTAAGGTTTTTCTCTACTTCCTCCTCTATGATTTAAATTCTTACATTTTCATCTCTAAATCTTGTTACTCTTTTTATCTTATAATTTAGTTCATATCACGATAAACTAAAAAGTGGTGTTCGACTACAAGTATCTTATTAAAACATTGCAAGAAAAATCTCTTAGAACAAAAACTAGTCAAAGAAAAAAGAGTATAATGCATATATATAGGATATACTCCCTTAATAAATACTTCTTTGATAGATACTCTCCTTGATAGAGGTAACAATAAACTACGTTCAATCTATCATAGATTTTGTATAAAGATAAGTATATGATATATCGCATTAATGTGCGATCACAAAGATAATAAAATACATGTCAAGTTCTTAAAATTGACATGTAAAATAAGTATTAAATGTAATGGCATTCATTGCCGATATTCTATCAATATCAGGTTTCGATAGGAAACTAGTATCATAAGTCAAGCTTTATATAAGCAACATTTTGTTCTCAAAGAAAGCCAACTCAACCAAAATTGTCTTTTTCCAATTAGGTGAGTCATATTATAAAGAATAGATTATCTCTTAATCTCATATCTGTAGGATCCCAGAGGATTTTTGAACCGTTCAGAAGGTATATCACCTTTCCAAAAGAGGATCTTATTATATTTAAAAAAATTAATTGATAATTAAAAGGACACTACCTTTGTATTATAGAGTTTTCTAAACCTTCAAGCTTCCCGATCTATGTCTATCGATCTTGATCTGGATAGAGACAGGTGGGTGTCTAAGGTAGTAGAACGCTTTTGCAGATATGGAAGAGATGAGGGATAAGGTGATGCCTTTCTTTCTCAAAGGAAGGGAGCGGTAAGGCTAGAACATGCACAAAGCTGACTAGGGTTTTCCTAATTGAAGCAAGGGATAGCACTTAGGGTTCTTTTAACCACTAGGTCGTGTCCAAGATGATAAAAAAGAACCTCTTCTATGTCGGGTATCCTCTTTGTGTTTCTTGAATCATACTTTTTTTTCAATGTTTTTTTCTTTAAATACCTCAGGGCTATTAATGGAATTTCATATCACTTTTAATCAAATTAAAATGATATAATTAGATCTCTTATGTGATATAATCTGTTGTTCCATAATTTGATTTAATTAAATTGCAAAACCTCACCTTCTAGAAGTTAGGGATGGCTAGGGCTCTGCTTTCGGGTTTTGGCTTTATAATCATATTATACTAAAGCCAACCAAACCTTAATGAGCCATTGAGCCACCTTTTGCATGAGTCAAACCTATATATCTAAGCCCAACAAAATATTCAGCCCATGATGAAGTCATGTGGAAGTCCAATCTACACTTCAGAGAAAAATAACTAAAAAAAAAAAACAGATTTAATCAAATTTTGATAAGTGGAGAACAACAGAAAAATATTTTTTGCCTTTTAATTACTTTTATTTGGTGTTTTAGTTTAATTCTTAGTTTTTTGCAGACCATGAGCAAGTTTTGGCTGAAAGAAATATACTGAGGGAACAACTAGCTTGGAGAAATGAGGAAATTAAAAAGCTTAGGGAAACTATCGACTCTACATTGAAGGAGTTGAGCAAAGTAGTTAACCATCTAAAGGAAATTCCCACTTTTCGTGAAGGAGAAGGACAAAAAATAGTTCATCTGGCAAAATCACCTCAAGTACAATCAACAGAAAAAAGTGAGCTACAAAAAGTCCAGCCAATAACGCCGGAAGTAAAAAAAACTGGCAAACGGAGAAATGATGTCTGGGGACGATCGAATGGAGATGATCCTTGCCCGCCTCCAAAAAAGTCTCATCTGGACCGGAGAACAGGTCGGTCCTTTCCTTAGCAGAGAATGTTTGAATTGTCGAACCTAAATATAGTAACAACTGGTGGCGTGAAGCCTTCAATGCTCTTAAACAGACTGTTCTTAACGCTTGCTTATCACTCTGTTAACACCTTTACTTTTTTCCATGTCATGAATCTAGTCTTTACAATAATCAATGTCATGCCTTGCATTGAGAATTCTTGAATTAAAATTCGGATATTATGGTTGAATGATTTTTCAAAGTCTTATCAAATGTTGATTTTTTTTTTTTTTAATTTCCTGGATAGTATTGTCTCATTGTACTTTCACTTTTGTTGATAAATTTTTACCTTTAATATATCACTTCTTAGAAAATTTACTGGGTCGGATTAAATCTCTTTATATTTTACCTTTTAAAGAAATCATTGGATAAGAGATACTTTACATACTATTAAACCTTTGAATAATACTAGAGTTAAAAATTATGTATACAAATTAATGTATCATAAGATGATTGAAAGAGTGAATATATGAAAATTAATTTATTTAATGAGAGTAATAATGTGTCTATAATTGAGTTTATATCGAGAAATTGTAAGTGTAATAGTATTCATTAATGCAACATCAATTTGTACAAAAAGTTTGTAAGTAAATCATTACTTGGATATATATTTTTTTAATCTAAAATCGTGGATTAATTTATTGGATGAAGCTTTCATTTTTTTCCTACTTGTTCTGGGATTAATTACAATTAACATTCCTTCGATCGATTAGTTCTATCTTTCCCTTTTTTTATCTCTTATAAAGTGAGAACCATTAGAATATGTAACAATTTTGGATCATATCTATAATTTTATAGAAACAAAGATAAAAGAATAAAAATGTAATCTACTTCTTGAAGAAAATAAAAAACTATATTTTATGCACACATATCTTTATTATCATTCAAAAGATAATATTTAGTATCTTTCTTATTATTATTCTTTTTTGTGATCTTGATTATATATAATCTATTGGCGTTAATGCTATGTAGTTATTAGGTTATTTGCATTGAGAAATTTTCAAATTTGTGTCATTTGTGTATTTTATGTATATAAGATGGGTTTGGCTAAGTTACAACTCATATAACAATATATCAGTTTTAAACTTCATATAGAAATTATAAAAGTTTTAAACCGGGAAAACTAATTAAAACCCAAGAACACCTATTGGGGGATGAATAGGTATACTTAATGCAGAATTAAAATAAATCTAATTATCAAAAACATGTTTAAGATAATCACTTGTAATTGACAAGATCAACAACAAATAATCAACTCTAAAAAATCTTAAAAGCAGCATAATATGGAAATTAAAATCACACAGGTAAGTCAACATCAATCAATCATCAGCATAATGCAATAAAGCAAATAACACAAGGATTTGTTGATGAAAGGAAACTTCTTCACGAGGAAAAACCCTTCGAGATGTAGGTCATCACCATGAAACAATTCACTATAAGAAGATAGACTTATAACCAGAACCAGTGATTCACTCTATTACGAAATTTTTATAGACTCTGAAACCCTTGTTGTATAATTTGAAGAACTCCTCAAACAACCATGAATTCAAAACCTCCCTCTAAATCATTCCTCACAATAACTACTTCGACACCTCAGTTGGAACTCCAAGCTAGGACAAATATTAGGTCCATGGATTTGCCATCTAGAACCTCAGAACTCTGATGCATGGATTTGCCATTCAGAACCTCTAGATCACGTTTATGTTTGGTTGAAGTGTTTGGTTTCTCGGTACACTCAGCTTATACAACTCAAAACCTACTCAGTTGCAGCTTACAATGTTCACTCGAAGAACTCATCTCCATACCTAATCACTCAATCTAAGTTGAAGGAGTAATGTTTAATGGATGAACAACCTAAGAAGAGGTAGCAGAGGATCTGGATAAGAGATTGTCGAAGTTCAACAACTCTAATCAACTAAGACCCACACACAAGTTAAGCTCATTAAGCTCAACTCAAAGAAATCACTTACACCTATTAACGATATGATGAATCTAAGTTGGAAGAATGATATAAAATGGATGAGAATCAAATAAAAGGCTAGAGTAAGATCGAAATATGAGATTTCATAAGGTCAAAGGCTCTCTTGCTAAAACCCATATCAGTTCAAAAAGGGTTTCTAATAAGAACACTAAATGAAAATCTGGAAATGTGAGTAAGATGAACATGAATCAATTCAAGAAAAACCCATCTAATCTTAATGGAAATCCTCACTCACTCTGTTCTTCACGATCTCTCAAAATACCTAGAAAGAAGTTTCTCAGTTCAATGTGTTTCAAGAGAGATAAATTTTAAATATGAAAAGTGGGGCTTTATATAGTGATAAGTACTATCTGATTTGGAGTGATCAAGAGGAGATCGAGATTTGGTAGAACCAAAATACCCATTCCTTAGCTGCTGCATTGTTAACTTTTGCCATGTGTACCCTTTAGGCACTGCTCTTCAGACCCATTACAACTCAAGATATAACAATACAATTTGAGACTTAATTTGGTATAAGATTAACCAACAAACATAGACTTAACAATCTCCACACTAGGTAATCTTGTAACAAAATACAAATAATAATTGGAAACAAGTTCTGCCAACCACCAAAGAAAAACTTGACACATTTAAGTACAATTACATAGACTCACATAGACACAACTCAACATGTCTTCAAATCAGAAACTGTATCAACAAATCAACTCACAAAGACCAAGTGAAAAAGCAGGTGAGCAACGTAATGGCAATAAACACTTAACATGTTCAACAATTAAGTAAAGCTACAGAAAATAGTGTATTTAAAGCAATGAACAAAATAAAGATTAATTCAAAAGGCACAAAGGTTCATTCAAGCAAATCATATCTAGTAATTAACATAGCAGATTCACACAATCACTTGGAAATAAACACTGAATTTCAAAAATCAAATAAACGTATTTTCCATTCAACAGAAATAACAAGAAGACCAAATTCAATACTTCACAAACTCCCAACATTAGCCAACTTACAATCATTTTTCATCACTTCATTATGAAATCAATATCATTCATTTTCCAGAAAATACATTCAGATATCTCAACAACTTCTAATCAGGATATCATCTCAGCATTCAAGCAACGTTCGATAATCAATTTTTGATACATATAATCCCTAAAATGAGATCAATTCAACACTATGAGATCACCAGAACAATTTTGGGCAAAACCATTTCAATCATTTTTTAGCAAAATTTAGTGAGCAACATCACATGAAGCACAGACCCAAGGTATAGAAACATCATGTTTCAATTTTCAACTTCAGAAACTTCATCATCCATATTCACTAATATCAGGACTTAAAAAACTTCTAATCAATATTCCAATATCAAACAAAATATCAATGAGGTTGACTATCAAATTATACTAAAACAGATTCCAACAAATCATTCATAACAAAACTCTCCCCATATTTCTTCAACACCCCCTAAATCAAGTTCTCATATCAAGATAATTTCAATTTCATTTCCAAATCATGTATTGAAACCTCAAAAAACTGGTTTCAATACCCAAATAACAAAAACATTAATTCATTTCAACCTAACACTGTTGAATCAATATCCTTAATAACTCAGAAAATGACATGCCATTCATAACCAACATCAAAGATAGCATTTATCAACTCTGAAAATGTATTTCAACAACTTTCATCACATGATTATCCCAACAACTCAACATTCTCCATAAATCAGGCAAATAACAAGA
>JANKKB010029185.1:0-20478 GCA_026225775.1 Bursera palmeri | reverse complement strand
TAGGATGTCTAGATGAGTTTATCCTTTTGAATCGCCTCATTTGGATTCTGGAAGCTCTAGATATGCCTATTTGAATCTCGAGTGGTCAGGTTTGATTAGCCTTCCAGCTTGCCTTAACTTTGCAGCAATGTTTCGATGCCCATATGAACTCCGATTTTGATGAACCAGACCTTTTCGAAAAGCTCTGAATGTCCTCTAAAACTTTACTGAAGACCACTTTAATTTCTGGGCACTCATTCTATGTCAAAAGCCTGCAACAATCCCAAAAGGTCTAACATTAAAATGTTACTAACAATGCCAAATTAAAGCATGATTTCTAAAACTTCTCTAAAAGTGCCTTTGACATAAAATAAACTCAAATGAACCTCAAATGATGTAAAACATGCCTTAAAAGACTAAATATAAGGAGAATAAAAATGTATAATTTTATCCCTATCAATTTCTATTACAAAAATTATAGTAATGAAAGGACCGATAAACAAAGATGAAGAAAAGGTGAGAAGAAAGTGTTAATTTGTTAAGTTCATTAAGGGTTGAGAGTTGAGAGTGTGCCAGACTTTATGATTAAGGGCGAGGCAAGATGTTAAGGGAGACAGATGACAGGTCAATCACCTCTTTTGGGCCCAATTGTAGAATGCCAGGTGAAGAACTTGCCCTGAAAGGAAGCAATAAAAGGAGATTTCCTATTATAATCTCCTATATCTTTTTTCCTTGCGCAAATAGCAAAAGCTATTAAAAATGCACAGAACTAGTAAAGGTAATTTTGAAAAAACTGGCTTAACTGAACATCTATGTCATACTTGGGAGAACAAAATATTGGAAATCCCAGTACATAAATGTATCACTGATTGGAAGATGCTGTTCATTAAATTGTATCTTAACTTTAAAGCTTCACGCTGAAGCAATTGTGTCCTTGTTACTGGTATTGGATCGACCTTTGACTCCTCAAGTCATGAGAAAATTAATTGAAAATCAACTACTGACTTTGGCAACACTTTCCCTCAGCAAATATTGGTTATATGTATATCCTGCTTGTACTGTTTCGCTATATATATGGTTGGCAATTCTATAGGATAACATTAATTATCGTATCATTATCTTTAACCTTCGATCAATTTATGAACAAATGGTATTTAGTTTAACGTAAATCAATAAATCGGCAATTTTTACAACATTTGATTGTCCGCGAAGTTCCCACATGACCCTATACATGCCTGAAATCAAACCCTTACTAATAGTCTATCTCTTACTAAAGCTTCAACAGCTCTCCTTCCTGAAACCAGAGCACCATCGAATGTAGCAGAGGTCATATAATCACCACACAAGTACAAACCCGAGTCCCTCTTCGGATTTTTCATCAAATCAGTTGGCGGGCATTGATTCGGTTGGGCGAACCTGATCCGATATGTTCTTAAGTGTCTCCATGAACCAACCATTGAATTCCCGAACCAACCCGAGACCTCCTGAATCACCTCAGCCTTTAGATTTTCATCCGAAATATCCTCAAACAACCCGATCAATGACACCGAAACCAGAGCCTTGTCTGGTGGACCATAGGACGGAGCCACATTTGTAGCAAAAAACATGTTGTTCACAACACCCTTGCCCGAACCATTCAGAAAAAGGACCGGATCCTGAACGGGGATCCTATCCTTATCCGCTGCAAAATACAAACAAACTGTAGTCCGAGGCGGTTTTCTTTTAACCGGTAGTTGACCCTTTCCCGCCAAAAGCTTGTCAACTTCCGGTTCTTCAACAGCCACCACTACTCCAAGCTCACTCTTTAACACATCTCCGTTCTCCAATCTCACATTCGGTGAATTCAATTCGTCGAAATCTATTGAAGCAACTTTCATGTTCAACAAAGTGGAGTCAGCCGGCAACTTAGCTGCGAGCTGTTCTGGAATTTGTCCGATTCCCCCGGCGGGAATTGTGTTTTCACCAAGAGCAAGACACTTGAAGATAAAATCAAACAACCTGGAAGTGGTTTCCAGGTCTTTATCGAAGAAAATCCCGCCAAAAAATGGTCTAAAAAACCGTTCAATAATCGAATCGGAGAACCCAATTTGCTTCAACAAATCCATCGTAGAAACTTCCCTGGAATTGAAAATCTCTTCATCCGACTTGCTCAAAACCCGGATTCTCGTCAAAGCGATCAACAACTTATCCAAAACTGACCCAATGGGATTCGCCAGGGACTTTACAGAATCTCCAAAATGTCGTAAAGGGTCCGCCACGGTGTGGAACTCTCCATCGTAGAAAATCCTGGCGCCCGAATAAAATTTCTGAAGCTCCAACGCACTGTAGTCAAGCAGCTTTTGGGCTTCAGGGTATCCTGTGATGAAGATTTGGAAGCCACGGTCCAGGAGAAAGCCATCAACATTGTCGGTTCGGACGCGGCCGCCAACGGCATCCGAAGCTTCCAGGAGTAGGAAGGGGATGCCCTGGGAATGGAGACTGGTGGCGGCGGCAAGACCTGCGAGGCCGGCTCCTATGACGATGGCTCCAGGGGTTCGTTTTGATGGTGGGTTGGTCAGAGAGGAGGCTTGGGGATTGAATTTGAAGGAGGAGGAAAGGAGCTTGGAGATGGGAGGAGAGAGGTGAGAGGAGGGGATGGCGAGTGAGAAGGGAGGAGGAGAAAGTGTGAGAGGCATTTGGATGAGGTTTTGGATATGTCTGGATTGCCAATAATTTTCATAAGGCATGCATTTTTCATTTTGTCATCAACTGGTGTGGGGTAGGCCAGCTGGTGAACCGCAGTATCCTTACTGGACCCTTTAAAAAATTGTAAACCTCCCTTGATCAAGCTACTATTACTGTGATGTGATCAAATGAATGGAAGCACGCCACGTGGCTAGGGAGAGTGGGGCCAGGTGACGAGATACAGATTGGCTTTCATGGGGATCAGGTGGTAGGTGTGACATTTGGATTTGATGCATGCTGATTCGTGGGCTATGCAATCATGCAAGGTGGCAGCCCAGTCTCATGTGAATTAAATGGATTTAGGAATCTCAATTTTCCGGGTACAACCCAAACCCAAACCCAAGCCCGATTTGATTAGCTTTAGCCTTTAGCTGACCGCATACCATGTTTAGATATCCGGGCTATAACCACTCCCTCAAAATCTTTTTAGGTGAGGGTTGGGTTGGTGACGATACATGAATCTAAAGCTGAAAATTGAGTATGGGAATTTCAAAATGAATCTCTTTGTTTCGTCCTTCAAGTCTTTTTTATTTTGTTTATAATGTAGATATTCGAACCAACTTACATATATCTTGATTAATCTTACAAGACTTGTATTTATATCCTTTAAAATTTTTTAACACAATCGAATAATCATTTATTTTTAAAGTAGAAGCATGACTCCAAAGGGATATGTCTTTTAAGTTTTTAACTTTCAAAATCAATTGTCTATCTATTTACTTCACCCACGAATAATTAAAATTAAAAAAGATATTACTATATTATAATTTTACCGTATCTATGTCGTGTGTATATCTAATTAATAAAATTAAATTACATCATTATTTTAAAAAAATAACATACATGAGATTTGGTAAAATCAAGGGCGTCAGAAATATTTTTCAAAAAAAATTATTAATCATATAAGTTGATAAGTAAATTTAAGAAAAATAAGGTATACTATAATTTTTTTTTAGACTTCTGTCGATGACTAATTCACATAGTCGCCCAATGACAAGCCAGCACGTCTAATGTCGTCAAAGGACGACATGTGACCAAAACGTTGTCGTGTCTCAAAGTGTCAAACAAATCTAATAATATAATAATGCCGCTAATCACGTCTTCATGGTACAGTTGGTACTTGAAGACATATCTTATTTAATTATTGCACTTGGACAGATTCACTTTATCGATTTTGACAATTTACCACCAGGAAATTTCCCTAAAATTGTAATTATATTAGAATAATAGCAATATCATCCTTAAAATTACCTTAAATTAATTTAATCCACAAAATTTCATAAATATTCAAAAGCATACCTTAATTTTAAAAATTGGCACCATTCTTAGGAGTGATTTGCTACAATTCAATGGTAGAACGAACGAGCTGCTGAGTTATCATCAAACTAACTACTTTTAACTTTTTTTTCTTGCTCATAAATTATAATAAATCAATTATTATAAAAATAGTGTATAAAATCGAGTTTAAAATTAAGTTTCAATAACCTGACTCATAAAAAATTGGTACCATTTCTACGGGTGATTTACTAAAATCCAATGGTAGAACAAGCTGCTGAGTTATCATAAAAATAACTAGTTTTAATTTTTTTTCACTCATGAATTATAATAAATTAACGATTATAAAAATAATATCTAAAATCAAATTTAAAATTAAATTTTAATAATCTGATTCATAGAAAAATATTATAAAAAAATATAAAAAATCTAAAAAAATAATAATAAGGAGACATAATAAAAAAAAATATTTATTTGTAATAATAGTAAAAGTCATAATAGGATCAGGATGTTGAATCTAGAATTGAACAAGTGAAAAAGTGTGATGTCATGTAAGTAATAAATATATATCATTAAAAAGCAAACATAAGCTGTGGTAATAACTTACACGTCGACTCTTCCCCTTCTTAATCATTCGAAAAAAAATTCAACATCCAATCTCTCCCTCTCCCCCTCTCCCTCTCTCTCTCTCTCGAAAGCAACCCCGTTAGACCCGGTCCATTTCTCTCTTTATCAATCTCTCCTCTACTTTCCCCCTCTCCCTTCCTCTCTGCGTCTTCCCCTTTTAGGGTTTTGATTAGTTTCAGCAAGCAAAAACCAAAGGCAAAAAAAAAGGACTTTGAATTTTGCCCACAAACGAAACGATGACGTCTGTGAGGAACAATATGATGCCTCCGGGCTTGATGTCCAACTTGGAAGAAGCCCTTTTGAGCAAGAAGAAGAAGGAGAAAAACGAGAGCAATGGAGACGACGGTGACCCATCAAACGAGAACGCCGATGATTCCGCTGAGCCTTCCACTTCTGACTCGGCGGAGAACGCGGACAGTTCCAAGCCTGTTGTTTTGGTCACCAATGGTGATGGAATTGAGTCTCCTGGGCTTGTTTATCTCGTTGAAGCTTTGGTTCGTGAAGGCCTCTACAATGTCCATGTTTGCGCTCCTCAATCGTGGGTTCCATTCTTTTTTTTTTCTTTAATAAATTTTTATTTTTATTTTTTTAAAAGTAAGGTTCAAATTTTGATACCTGGGTTTTGTTAATCAGTTAATTTGGGTATCTGGGTTGTCTGTAGATTTTGTATTTTGTTTCTCTCTCTCTTTTTTTTTTTTTTTTTCCTGGATATACCTGTTCTGTTTGGTCTTTGATTCAATATTGTGTTTTTTGGCTGTTCAATTCTCTCGCTTTGTTGTTTGTTAGGACTTTCGTTTTGTTATTGGTTTTGAATTTTTGGTATTATTGTGAATATGGGTTACTTTAGGGACAAATCAGTGTCGGGTCATTCTGTGACTCTCGGAGAAACAGTTGCTGTTATTTCTGCTGAAATCAAAGGCGCCACAGCCTATGAAGTTTCAGGTACGGCTGTTGCAAATTTTTACCTATTTTACTCAAACTTTCCATGTTAGGTGCAGTAATATGATTTTATTCAAGTGAGATGTGAAATTGTAGTAATTTATCATATATGTCGAGAAACTAAGCCGCATCTACCATTCAATTTGAGGTGATGGGATTCATGTTGCATTTATGATATTCATGTAAGATTGTCTAATTATGGCCTGACTCATGATTTTTCCTAGTAGATGATATTTACATCTCTATATGGCTATTATGTGTGAACTAGATAGAGTTTTTTTGCTTGTGCTTGTTGATGGTAACATAAACTTTGATGATGTGCTTTTTGATGGTAACATAGACTTTGATGATGTGCTTGTTTTTCAGGGACTCCTGTGGATTGTGTTTCATTAGCGTTATCTGGGGCACTCTTTTCCTGGTCAAAGCCTGTGATGGTTAGTTTTTTTTTTTTTTTTTTTTTTTTTTTTTTTTTTTTTTGGGGGCATTNTCTGTTTTGGTTTTTTTTTTTTTTTTTTTTTTTTTTTTTTTTTTTTTTGGCTGCCATTAATTTTTTTTATTTTTATAGTTAGATTTCAATTTTGAGCAATTATTTTACTGAGTTTCCGTTTAATATGATTTTAGGTAATTAGCGGAATCAATCGAGGTTCAAGCTGTGGTCATCACATGTACGTTGTTTGAATATGCCGGTGTTTTCTTCCTGTTTTATCTTGTAAATCTATATCACTCAATTCAAGGGAATTATATGTTAATTTATAGAATTCATGTTTGACATAAATTATCTAATGATATCTGTTAAACGCTGTGCATGATCAATTGTTGTTTTCGGTTAATCATTCAGGTCCTTATTTGAAAACTGAAGCTACTTTTATAACTTTGAAAATCCACCAGGTTCTACTCGGGTGTTGTTGCTGGAGCTAGGGAGGCATTAATTTGTGGTGTACCATCTCTGTCAATATCCCTGAACTGGTGAGTTTATCCATACTCTGTTATATGGGGATATACTTAAATGATTAATTAGTGAGTCTTTAATTTTATAATTTTTTATAGGAAGAAGGATGAAAGTCAAGAGAGTGATTTCAAGGATGCAGTCACTGTCTGTTTACCTTTGATAAATGCAGCTATCAGAGATATTGAAAAGGGAACTTTTCCCAAGAGTTGCTCTCTGAATATAGAAATCCCCACAGCTCCATTGACCAACAAGGTTTGCATTCTAATGTAACTATTGACATTGTAATTTAAGGTTCTTGTAAAAAAATATTGGCTTTATAATCTAAGATACATGGATGAAGCACATCCCTCTACGTAATTTAGTATTTGCTCTAGTTTTTGACAGTATCTTTTATATGAATGGAGGGGATGCTAGGCGCTAGGATAATTAACATTTGTGGCTTAGTTGTGATAGTCAAACAGTGCATAAAGCTCATTGGCTTTTAACATTGGTTGCTGCTATAGTAACTTAATATAGGGAATGATGTCTAGCAATTTCAGTAAAGAGTTATGGAAATGATTCTTTGAAAGTTATGGTGGTTATGTTGGTCTTAAAAGTGCTCTTTTGGTGAGTAAGCTCTTGCAAGAATGCTCTGGTATACTCCTCTATGCCTCACATTAAAGATGAGGATCTTAGCAGTTTTCGCAAAATTATCCTTACTATTTGTCAGCTCTTAGTGTTAGTAGATGGAGACTTTATAAAGTGTGTGATACTAGACATTCCGCGGTGAACATCTCCAGCTGATTCATTTACTGATCTGTTGAGAGCTGACTTTTTGAGATTTATCTGTTTTACTTCCCCCGGCCCGTCTTCTCTTGTAAGCTTGTTTGATGAATTTCTCTTGTTCCATTCTGCTATTAATCTTTCTTGGGTTTCTGTTCTATTTACTTGAGAATACCATAGCAATCTATCTGAAATTACTCCCTTCTTTTCACTTCCTTTTTTCCTTGCATCAGTCCGTTTTTCATCTGTCGTTTTCCCATCGATTTCTCTGAAATCCATCTTTCTGGCATCTTAAAAGCAATCCCTACTGCTAGCCTTTGAGAGAAGTTCTACTTTTCCATCTGTTTCCTGATGCTTATCCAAGATATTTTATTATTATTTTTAATTTTTAAATTGTCAAATATCATGACATTTTCCGCTTTTAATGGCCCAGCGACAGGCTGTTACTACCATGCATTGGATATCCTGCATGTGACATAAAGTGACGTGCATAAGTACCCAACTCCCCTTTTGTGTCAACTTACTTTATGTCATAGCATAATTATACTCTATATTTGCTTATATTTCGTACTGTTATTTCCTCTATGGTACCATATATACATTTTACCTCATACAAAAATGTGTATTTTTTTAATTGCCTGCTTGACAGGGTTTAAAATTTACCAAGCAAAGCACATGGAGATCCACTCCTAGCTGGCTAGCTGTTTCAGCAAACCGTCAGCATTTTATGTCTAATCAACAAAGCCTCGGTCTGCAGCTTGCCCAGCTCAGCCGAGATGCCTCTGCTGCTGTGAGTAGCATATACAATTTTTTTTCTATTTCCTACTTTTCCTTTCATTTGAAGTGGATATGCATGTCCATATTGTTGATTCTAAGGGATTTACTCTTTTCTTTCTTTTGCCTTTAGGGTGCAGCTCGCCGTTTGACCACACAAAGAAAGAATTTGGTGGAGATCGAATCTGTTGGGGCTGCAGGCAAGTCTGATACTGGCCGTGTCAAAAAGTTCTTCCGACTAGAGGTAACTGAAATTCTTATTACTGAGATTGAATTTGGAAGCAACTCTTAACAATGGCTTGTATTGTCAGTAGGAATAGTTACTAATTGTTTATAAGAGTTCTAAGAAACAACAAGTAATAAACTGTTATATATTATTCTTCATTTGAATTGTATATAGGGAGCATTTTATTTCACTTAAAAACCTAGTAGATCCAGCCCTTTTGTAACTCATTAGGGAATCTCCAACTTTTTGTCAGCATTTTGTCTGCCACTTTCCTTTTTTTCTGTACTCTTTTATTTCTGAAGTTATAATGGCCCTAGTTTCTCTTCCACAAATTATTTGTAGTTTACGCAGCCATGAACTAAATTAGCCATGGGCAATCTGCAGTTTGTAGATAAGGAGCAGGAAGATACAGATGAAGACCTGGATTTCAGAGTGCTGGAAAATGGATTTGTAAGTTAAAGCTGCTTCTCCCACTAATCGGTATCATTATGTTGCATATAAATCTAGTTTCCAACATAAAGTGGGACAATCCTCATCTGTATTAGAGAGAAAAACCTACTATAGTGAAGTTATTATAAAAGGCCTGGAAAACCAAACTTCTTTTAAACTCCCCACTTCCATGATTAAGAGTTTGCTACTATTGGGCCAATGCCAATGGTCGAATCGATACCATGTTCTTTTTTTGCCTTGGATTCTTCATTTATTAGCATCAAATCTGCTTTTACAAAGAGTTTGCTGAGTTGTTTTATTCTCATTTATAATTATAGGTGGCCATAACTCCTCTATCACTGCATTCACAAAGTGACGAGTCAGAAGCGCAAGCAGCAGCATCAGAATGGATCTCTACTGCACTTGCTGCTGAAACTTCAACAGAATCATAAGATTCAGTGACTTGTACACACTTGCAGGGGCAGTTCTGTTTAATTAAAAATCATCAATTGTTTTGAGTTTCCTTTTATTTATTTATTTTCTCCCATATTTTTTTTGTTCTTTTGGTTTCAAAAATTGGTGGTGGTAATGTGGCATTATTGGGTGGTGGGTTTGTTTCTGTCATAGTTGATACAAAATGTAATTGCAAACAGCCGGGTCCTAATTTATATGACCCTGTGCTTTTATCTTGTATTTTTCTAGTTGTTGCTTAACTAAATTTTTTTTTTGGGTCGTTTTCGCTCGATAATTTATGGAGCACCAAAAATACCATATTGTCTAATTTAATAGAATTTCTTTTGTGTGTAATTTTGGTTACCATCTTATTTTTGCCTAATGATGCAATTATGTGGAGTAATGGTGAAATATTTATCTATAATTATATACAATAACTAAACTTAATTGGTTGAATTAAAAAATAATAAAATATTTTAAAATTTTAATTTGTCTAGTCAAACTATGGATCTTTTAGTTCGTAACAGAATAACAAGTGGGCGAATCAATATCAATAGGTTTTTAAATTTTTAGTTATTTTTTAATAAGCAAAATTTCTCAAAAATTAAATCAGATTTTCATCTTAATCAAAGTTTATGGAAAATGCTTTGTAAGTATTATTAGAATATAAAACAAATTTTGAACTGTTTAATTCTGCATGCATTTATTTTTTTATCTTTCTGGGTTAGTCTGTAATAAGTTCAGAAATTAGATAAAATTCGAGCTTTATTTTTAACCTTCTACTTCTTTTAATTAATGGCTGACAAAATCATTAAATTGATAAAAAGAAATGCATTACTCCCCATTTAAATTAATTTTAATTCATTAATAAGTTGACAAATATACTATCAAGTCTATTAACAATTTGTATTAGTTTTGAATCAAAATTCTTCTTTACAAAAAAAGGTAACTATCAATTTCATCCTCTATATTTTGCTTTAATTTAATTGAACCCAACACGATTAAATTTGATTTATTTAATACATAATTAAATAAAATTATTATTATTATTTTTTAGTTTCAGTTTAAGCAGTTTAACTCTTTCTAGGGTTTATCAAAACGACGACACACCATCTGTCTACTCTCTCCTCCCAAAAAACAATTTCCATGGCGACCAAAACCCTAATCCGAAATGGGGCTTCTCTGATCAACCGCTTCGTAACCAACACTTTTCATCACCAACCCACCCCTAACCCCAACCTACACCACCTCTTCCCATCTCTCTCCAAACTCCAAACCTCCCTCCATCTTCCCCCCCAAAACAACGCCGATTCTCTTCCCAAATTTTCCTCCCATCCTTTCCTTTACCCCTTGGGCCTTCCGTCTCTCGAATTCTTCTTGCCCGAAGGTACATCTTTATGTATTATCTACGCATTGTCTGCTGCTCTGTTTTGAATAAGCAGATTAGCTGTTTGTTGTATTGTTTGTGAGAATTGTCTGTCACGTCTAGGTTGAATTAGAGCTGTTTAATGCAATTCTTCGCTTTGAAAACTAGATAAACAATTAATTTTCAGAATTTTTTTTTTAAGTTTTTGGATGCAGTTCAATTTTTTTTTTTTTTTTGATATTATCTTCTGTTTTAAATAAGAATATTAGCATTTCATTCCATTTCATTGTTTTAGATGAATTGTCTGACACTATATAATTATAGCTCTTTAATTCAATTTTTCGTTTTGAAGACAGTTTGAATTTTGAAGACAATTTTTCGTTTTTCGTTTTGAAGACAGTAAATTTTAAGAAAGCGTTTCCAAGAAACAGTTTTTGAATACAAATCATTTTTTTTTTTGTTTTGGGGAGATTATATTCTGTTTAAACAAGAATATTAGCTCGGTATTTAATTGTTTTAGCTGAATTATCTGACACTTCAATATAGAATAACAGCTGTTTAATACGATTTTTTTTTTTTGAACACAAGTATACGGTAAAGTTCAAGAAATAGTTTTTTTTTTTTTTAAGTAGTTTTTGAAAACAATTGAAATATTTTTTGGTATAATGTCAAAAGTTTTTGGATAATTAAAAAACCGGAATAGAACATAGATTGTTGGATTGTATTCATGGGTATTGAAAATTGTTATTAAATCACAAACTGAAAGGCTGCCCCTTAAGAGTGCTTTTATATTAAGATTTGAGTGACTTGTATCAGAATGTAATTGGGAACATTGTTGATTAGATGGTCTCAAATGGATGGAGAAGGCACTCTGTTTTCAAGTGATTTGCTTTTTAGATAGTTGTGAACAAGAGCTTTGGCTGTAGCCTTATTGTTTGATCAGTCAGGTTGTGTTAATGGTTTGAGAAGGCACAAGAAGCAATCTACTACAGAAATACTGATTTAGTTCTTTAAGAATGGCACTTTCTTTATCCATAGGAGTTACATGCAAGTAGTTCAGAATTAAGTGAACTTTTGGGTTTTATGTATTTGTTTGAAAATGATGATAATTTTGAAGAGCCAAGAGCCGCGTGCAATTGGGAGTATGGTGTCCAGGATTTGTTTCAGCCTAAGTTCAGTTAACAATTTCCGGTCCCATGGATGCATCTTGTGGATTAGGTTCTAGTCTGATTAGATCTCGAGATGAAACATATTCCTTTGTCTTGAAATCCCTTCTTGATGCAGTTTTTATTTTTATTTTTTATTTTTTCTATTTAATAATCAATTCTGTTGATGCATATTCGATGACAAATGATAACATTGAGAAATTTGGACATTTTACATGAAAGAACTGCCTCTTTTTGCTAGCTGATGTTGCAAGCTGATCTTGTTTGCCTTAATGCGAGCAAAAATAGGTCTGTCACCTGTTAGTTGCCTGCTGCATAAAACCTTACTCTTTCTCTTTTTTTGGCGTCAACCTTTTAGAGCATTCATCAGCAGTGGAATCTTTTTTATTTCTTTCTGACTGTTATTCTTTCTGCAGGAGATTCATCAAATGAGCCTATGCTCCTATTTCCGAAAAGGACATTCCAGCCTAGCACCATCAGGCGTAAGAGGAATCATGGATTCTTTGCACGGTAAATTTCTCCCTATCTTGCCTTTTCTTTATGTTCTATGAGAATTTGAGAACTTAGAATGTCTTTCCTGTCCTGGGGTCTTGTTCCTATTAAAGGAACTTTAGCTTGACTTAGACAATCAGAATGGTTTGTTTCGCAGCCACAGACTTAATTACAGCTCAATAGATTGTGACTTGCTGAAATATATTATGTCCTTGATTGAATAATTTTTGCTGATAGTAAATTTCACCTCTACTAAGACATCGCTCTGTAATTGTATAAATTTATGGATTGATGTTATTTCTCTGGACATATGTTTAGTCAACTTTAGTTACAATTGTACTATATTGGAAATTGGAACAGTCATCTCTTCTGGTTGAGTGCCCTTTTGGAGGAATATGTCTTTTTATTGCCCTTTGAATAAATTTATGGAACAATGACTTTTATGATTAAGTCACTTTCATGCTTGAGCAGCAAGGCAACAAAAGGTGGACGAAGAGTCATTGCTCGGAGGATAGCAAAGGGTCGGTCAAGAATTACTGCATAGTAACTCGATCTATGGCGAAGTATTGATTGACTCAGAATCAACCGTAGGACCTGCCTTAGACTATAGTTCGCTTCAGCAAATTAGAGACATCTTTGCTCTGTCATGTTCCACCTATCCGTAGCACCTCAAAGAATTGAGAATGCAGTCTCATGACTGTTGTTTTGGTCCTTGATTTATTCACTGAATGATTGTGGTTTTCCATACGAGAATAATCTTTAATTCCATATGCAAATGTCTTTAGTTTTAATATGTACAATGAGATTCAACGCAACAACAATCAATGTTATAATCTGGACCGTATGGTCCAAAACGAAGCCGCATTAATCAGATTAGATTATAATTTCTGGACTCCTATGAGTGTCAGCAAGCGCAAGGAACCTTGTGAAGTTGGACCCATGTGATGCCTTCTTGGTGCATAATCTCCTTCCGTGCTGAGCAGAGAAAAGAATTGCAGTGAATTCATGATGAATATTTTATTTTGAAACTAGTTGACATGATTCTGCAGAAGTTTAACTTTTCTTAAACGGAAATCATTTTAGCATAAGTAGCCCATGATAGGTTACACTGGACTGTCGATCAGGAGCTGGGATAACCTTACCTTAGCTGTATGTCCTGCGCAGTTAGTAGCTTGATGGACACAGCTAATAATGATGCCATCTGGTACTCCTTTGTGCGAGGTACCTTTCAGGAGAAAACTACAAAAGCGGATTTGTAAAAGATATGGGCTGTGTACTTTTAACTTCAATGGTTTAATATGTAAAGATTCCAAAACAAGCAAGAATGAATTTTCACCTATGGCGGTTCACAACTCTATGAGTCTAGACCCAATTCATAGAAATACAAGAAATCAATAGCTAAAGCCAATTTAGTTGGCCGTCGGCTTTTGGGTTTGGACATATGAATAGGAGCGCTAGCATTGGCCTAGTAATATAGGAATCTTTGGGAAACCAAGCAAGTTGTCAAGCGAAAAGATAAAAGGTGCTAAAATTCATGCAAATTTCAAAAGCATATATAATGCAAAGCAAGTGTTCTCAATTATATATATATACATATGTGAACAATATGCAACCATAAACTTAAATGTCACATTGGTACTCAAGAATTTCTTTTTACTATGTTTGTGTGCTAAATTGTCTTTGACATATAACCCATAGCAACATTATAACCCATGTTAAGTTGTTGATTGATTTCACCCATTCTCACTCATTACACATTCTTAGAAAGCATAATCTAATCATTTGAAGACAACAGTTGAAATGACTTTGTCAAAATTATATAAGATTAAATTATCTTCTATATCTATAGTCTTCTAAGTGGGAGTACGAAATATATAACTTTTCTTATCATAACAACCACAAGCTATTATCAACCGATGTCAATTGTGGTCCATTCACTTCATTTGTAAGGAAAGACTAATTGGTTTAATTGAAGACATTATGAGGATGAGGAAAACAACAAGAGACATGATTCTGATTAAGTCAACACTTTTGAAACTCGAAAGAGAATAAATAAATAAATATTTAAAAGAAAAAAAAAATAAAAAGAAGAAGAAGAAGAAGAGAAAGGAGAAGATGTTGATAAAACACGAGATTGGTTCAGTACTTTGTATCTACAACAGATTATAAAGCCTAATGTCCGGAGAGTTAACATAAAAACTTTTTATAAATGTATGAATTATTGTTCTCTCTGCATTCTGCAATGTCTCCCGAAATTTGAAGTAAAGAGAGTCCATTGGGGCTGCAAAAGTTTTTGAAAATGAAAAAGAAAAGAAAGGGAATATGTACTTCAATATTAATTAATTGAAAATCTAACAAATGTAGAGGACTTTAATATATCGATAGACAATTAAACTGATATACACATATACTTATATTATTATATTTAGATGAGTGCATGTGAAAGAAGCTACACATGTTTATGAAACATTTCAGCTATATAGCATTACTCACTGAAGCACCTGAACTAGCAAATACGTAGGTTTTTCCCTTAAGAGTTGATTCAACTTCTTATGCATATTTCAAAGGAATAAATGCCCTGCGCTAATTGGATACATATAAAACCTAAATTCAGTATAGTACCACGTCTATGGACCCCAGCAGCTGCTTGCAGGAAAATTAGGGTTTGTAACATATTGCGCTCTTGGCAATGGTGACAAGGATGATGGTGATGGTGATGACGATGATGATGGATGCAGCGTTGACATGATGGAATCAATGCCTTCCATTGGATTATTTGTCACTGGCACTTGCTGATGATATGACCCAGGTGGAAAAGCAGTGCATGATGAGAGTCTAGCAATTGGGTCAACTTCTAGGGAAGTAGATGAAGACGGCATGCTGATGCTGCAACCATTTCCTTCAAGGATGTCACAAAGTTTAGGCATGGTAGGCTCCATTAGCGGATTGTCGTGATAAGGCATTGTGATGATACTTGGATCAATCAGCTTATCTCCAATGTAATGTGCAGCAGCTGTTTCAATGTTTCTGAAAATTTGATCATTCTTTTGATTTGGTGAATTGTCAAGGTGTTCATGAGGCAGATAAGGCAGTGACCAGCATGCGTTGTTCTCAAATGAAGATGAACTTGATTGGGGAAGGATCATAGATGGTGGACAATGAAGGGAAGCTGCTGCTGCTGCAATATTGTAATTGTTTGGAATATTCAATTTGAGTTCATCACCTTGACCAAAGTTTTGTAGCATTGTTGGTGTTGGAGAAGGAAGGTAGAACTGGTCATGGTGTTGATGAGTACTTAAAATACTCAAATTAGGGTTTTCATTTACAGAGAAGAAAGCTCCTTCAGGACCACTAGGGTTGTGAAAATCATGAGGGAAGGTTACCAAAGATGGAACATCATGAGAGATAAGCTTCTTCTTTATGCTTGAATTCCAAAAGTTCTTGACTTCATTATCTGTTCTTCCTGGTAGGTGCTTAGCAATTTGAGCCCATCTGCCATGAAATAATAGCGTCTCATTGCATGAAACATACAAACAAACGATACATGATGATTGTAATAATTAGTTGATTTTTTTAATCATAACAATATACATATCAATAAATCAATGATGATGCATGAAATCTAAAGCTACCTAGCTAGCTTGCTACCTGTTTCCAAGAATGCTATGGAGTTCAACGATGAGAGCAGCCTCTTGGGGAGAGAAGCTCCCACGTTTCAAGTCAGGTCTGAGATAATTAATCCATCTTAGTCTGCAGCTCTTTCCACATCTCTGCAGGCCTGCACCATTTGGAATTGGACCAGAAACAAGAGAATCAAATGTATGGCTGCAGCTTGAGTTGTAATTATTGCTATATTTGGTTAATTAAAGCTTGCAAGAGCTAGCTCTACACATGTACAAACTGCAGCACATATTTACAGTACATGATCATCAAAGAAAGTAAGAAGATGGTCATCAATCAGTCAAGAGAGAGAGAGAGAGAGAGAGACCTGCATGTCTTGGAACTGAGCTCCAGCAGCCATGTCCATAAGTTGAAATATAGTTGACGAGTTTCTCATCTTCCTCCGGTGACCATAGGCCCCTCTTTACCTTCTGCTTGTTGCAACATGAGTGATGCCCCATCTCTCTCTCTCTCTCTCTCTCAAAGCAGCATAGTAGCCAATAACAGGACAAGATCAGAACTGGGTGTTATTCATTCAAAAATTTGAAAAAAGACAAGAAAAATTTGAACCAATAGGTAGAGAAAGGCAAAATCAGCTAGAGATAATATTCAATCATCAATGGCTCTCTCACAAATAAAAAACGCCAATAAAGACTCAGAGAAAAATGGGGTTTGAATGTTTTTGATATGAGAAAACTGAGGAGTACAATGAAGCTCAGAATTATTTAATGCTGAGAGGTACCATGGTGGCCCATTTAGGGTTTCTGGGCAAAAGACTAAAAGCTGCAGTTCATCCTGTAAGAGACTTGTATGGCTTATATTGGGATCCCTTCTTTGGTCGTTCAGGATGGATGTTGTCCTGCCCTTGCACACGTGTAGCACATGCAGACTTGGTGGGCCCATATTCCCTTAAACCACGGGGCCCACTTTGTTTAAACTTGGACTTATCGACCAAGAACTGGAGGATATGAAACCATGTCACCAGCCACCTTGCATAATTTTGCATGGTTCATCAAATCAGCTAAAAGTGCTTTGATTATCTTTATAGCTACAATCAAGGTAAGATGATCACACGGTTGTGATTGCATGAAGAAGTAAGATTAAAATTTTGATGTGGCTGTTGACCATGATTTAGTTGGTGGAGCAGTGACCACTAATAATTATATACACAAATAGGAAAAAATATTTCTTTATTGACAAAAGCACATATGTGCTATTTTAAACTCCTTACAAATAATTAATATACTACATTATGCGCATACATACTATGTTATTATAATAATCAGATGATTATAATAATTATTTCGTATCTTATATACTTATCATATTAGATTTGTGTTATCTTAATTATAAGACGCGCTTTTGACACTTTTTTTTTTCGTAAGTGTCTAGACCAGTTTACTCGCATCTCGATTAATCTCACGATACTTGTATCTCGTGTCCCCAGAACTTTTTTAATACAAGTCGGTTAATAATTGGTTTTTACACCAAGGGTATAGCCCCAAAGGAGTGTACATCAAGAAGATTCGAACTTTGGACTTGGAAGGCTTTTGACATCTTGTTAATTCATAATATCGTTTGATGAATAATAATCATAAGATTATGATAAAATTTTAACTATAATTAATTTCTTTTATCATATTGAAGAGTTATTATAAGCTGTATAGACAATCAAATTTTAGTAAAGTATAACGTCATATTATTTAGTAACAAGTATTCAATATGTTATCAATTAGATTTCTATTTAAAGAATAAGCCTACAATTTGTTGTTGTAGATTATAGGCTAAGTCGGACTATTAACCACATTTTTTTTTGTATTTATCTAATGAGGGGAATTTGAGATGTGAAACCTTACCACTCTCAGTTGTCACCTTCAAACTTTAAAATCGTTGACAAATGGATTCCTAATTTTATTTAATTTTTTATGAATTATTTCATCAAGTTACTTATGTATATAATTTACGTAAGTTTGATGTCAAGATTGAATCAACTTGATTTCGTAATTAGTTTGACTTTAATTACCTATTAGATTGTGTAATCAAATCCACCTAACCAGCCCAAATTCAGTGATTAAATCAATAACAAATGGGTCTAAAAAGCTTTATATACATAAATGGAGAAGAAATTTCAAGTTAATGAATATAGATATATATATAAAAGAATTGAATCAGAGTATAGTATACCCTTATTTTTTTGAGCTCATTTCACTTAATACTTAAATTTCCTATATAAGGAGATTATATTAACAGTATTGATTGGTGAAACTGATGAACTAGAGCTCTTACTAGCTAGCTCCCCCAATCAAGCTATTGATTTCCCTTTTCTTTTGAATGATTTTCACACTTCTGATTAACCACTAAAACAATGCTAGCAAGCTAATTGATTGATTTATGTGGTACATTTAGATTGTACAAAGATTCCATTGAGCCAGTATCATAGGACCCAGTTGAGCAATAAAGGACAGAAAATTTTTGATTAATGAAGCATCCATTGTTGAAAATTCTTCACTTAGTGGAAAAGCTATTTGGAAACAAGATGAGTTTCTCGTTGGCTGTATTGTTACACAGAAAAATTCCAAGAGAATCTAGCCCTGTCAACCTTTTTATCTGGATTGGGACTTATACATGTCCATCATGTCTTTGGACAAAAATGGCTCCAGGACGTTGGGATCATTGGTGCCCGTTTAGATATTATTATATTTAATATTTCTAATGATATTAAAGCTATATGATAGTGTTTTAAATAAATGCCCACATGTGAGACGATCATGATCCGTGCAATAATTCTTTGATTGGGGCAGCTGGGAGACATATCATTAATAAGTCAAAAGAATAATGTACAGCAAAGTTTGTGATGATTTAACTGGGGTCATTTATGTTTACAAATAAGAAAACTTGCAATAATAAGCAGCAATTTTGGATAAATACGAGAGCAATATTAGAGGACCAAAGTTTTGTTTTGGTGATATATAAAACGATCGAAGGCTGCTGGCCTGGCTTTCCTGTCTTCTTTAATGCAATATTGGTGATAATTAATATGCCATTGATTCTAAATATGGCACCTGAATAAATGCTTCATTTGTACGTATGACTATTAATGCAACAATGAGAACGCATGATGAAGACATTTACAACGAATAAGCTAGCATTCGTCATCATCATCTTCTAGTTACTGAAAATTAATAAATTATAAGTTTTTATCTTGTTTCTCAATAGATTATATTTACCCGGGTTCCGTGGATGAACATTTTGTTGCTGTTTTTGTTGTGCGTAGAACACATTAATTGCAAAACTTAACATACAATGATAGTTTTAAAACGGATTATCACGTATTACAATTTATGTTATTGTGTTAGAACGGGTTACTTAATTATATATGTATGATTTAAAAAATAATTAAAAATTTATATACAAACTAGTTTTGAAGTAAATAATCATATTATTTGAGAGCGAGTCGTTATATATTACAACAATGATTATAACTATGAAATAATATCGATATTCGGTAGATGTTATGTATTTCTATACAAATTTGGATTTATTTGATTAATATGAGAAAATGAAAGTCATGAACAATATTTGGATTGGAAAATTACTATTTTTCTGCATCACTTTAACTCATGTCAAAGTTAGTACAGGAGGCAGTGGAAAAAGGTGATCATGAACTCCTTTGGCCTTTCACCCTAGCCAATGTGACAAAGCAACAAAGCTATTAAATCAATGTCCTTTTGCATATATAATTCTTCAAAGAAAAATGGATGCGTATATATGTTAGGGTCTATCCCTGTTTTCTTTCCTTTTGGTTCACTGTACCTCTCATTTTTGCTTTATATTTCAATACTTTATCATTCATAAACTTTTCTCACAATTTTTCTTGTTTAGGAAACCCCAATAACAATTCCTACCTCGTCATTAGTAGTTCTTATGTCTTGGATTGATCAATATTTCTCTCTATGTTCATTCATTGAAGTAATTAGACATATGATATTATTAAGAATCAGGTTGTTGTAACTTAAAAAATTAGTTTAAAACTTTGACTCTATTTGATAGTCATTCATTTAATTTAATAGTAAAAAGATTCGCTCAGTTGACATAAAAAAAAAAAAACTATATTGTAACTTCTCTTTCCCATTTATCATCCCATTTATGGATTATAGTGTATAAAAGGTTATAGAGAAGTAGGTGAATTTAAGTTAAAAAAATTAAATTACAATAATCTAACCCTATTATTAATCTGTATTTATAGGGAGAGTATAGGTATGTTAAACTTAATTAAATTGATTTTATGATTTTCTTTTTCCTAATGAGAATATAAGAACCTTAACTACCATCGAAATTCTCGAACATTCTTTAGCAAGATTATGTAATAAGGTGAATGCAATAACTTGCAAAAATAAATAAATAAAGTAAAATTGAACTTTCAACAAGAACTAATTAAGGTGACTTTAATAATATTATTTTATAATCTGTACCAATGTAAGCATATAATGTCTTTTCATTTCTTTGTCATTATAAGAACTTCTTTCCAAGTCACCAATCCAATCAATTAATACCTACCGTTCCGGTAAACTTCAAGTTTTTATATTTGATTTTTATGTATTTACCTTATGATTCACTTGATACCATCTTATTTTGTATACAAATTTTGTACATGTAT
>JANKKB010029184.1:0-20467 GCA_026225775.1 Bursera palmeri | reverse complement strand
GGATAACATTTGATAGTATTTATGTCAAACTTTTGAAATCTTATGATATCTAAATTTTTAGAATTTTAACGAAATCCTTTAATTTAGGTTATATTTGCAAGGATCCCAAGATTAATAACAAAATTTATAAAAAGGTGATTTTCCAAGTGAACCTGCATTCTCTTTCAATTGAAATCGTTTCGGCCCAAACCCAGCCCAAGTTTTACAACTGGCCCAAGCTTTCAGGAAATAAGTCGACGTCGTTTGGTCATTTGTCCGTTTCACATCCCGACATAATCCCTCCCTGTCCTGCGTCTCCATTTCGTTTTGAATTTGCTTGATACAGAGATTCATATTCTCCTCATTCACCAACAATGGAGAACCCTAAAGTTCAAGAGGTACATTTATTAATTTTTAGTTTTTCTAAAATCAACTTACTATAGATATATAAATTTATATATTTGATTTTAATTTTTTTTCCAGATTCTGGAAAAACAACTCCTCACAGTTGCCAAAGCCGTTGAGGACAAGCTAGATGAAGAAATCACAGCGCTAGATCGTCTCGACAGCGACGATCTGGAAGCTCTGAGAGAGCGGCGGCTACAACAGATGAAGAAAATGGCGGAGAAGCGCAACCGTTGGATCTCTCTCGGCCACGGCGAGTACTCCGAGATTCCCGTCGAAAAGGACTTCTTTTCCATCGTCAAGGCCAGTGAGCGCGTCGTTTGTCACTTCTATCGTGACAATTGGCCTTGTAAGGTCAGTTTTTCTGTTCCAATTATCGCTTGTTAGTGAACGAATTTTGAATTTTGAGCTGCTGGATAAGTGTTTGATGATTTGCTTGTGTGAAAATTTCGATTTTTAGGTGATGGATAAGCATTTGAATATATTGGCTCAGAAACATATAGAGACACGTTTTGTGAAAATCCATGCTGAGAAAAGTCCGTTTTTGGCTGAGAGGCTTAAGATTGTGGTTCTTCCCACTCTTGCACTCATAAAGAATGCTAAAGTGGATGATTATGTGGTGAGTTATATGAGAAATTTACTTGATCACTGATCAGTGATCCCTTTTCTTACAGAAACATGAGAAAATAACCAAGTTAGAGGGTATTTTGAAATTTCGCAAAACGTTTTATTTTGATTGCATAACGAACTGACAAGCTGACAAGTGCAGATCAAAACATCACCAAGCTTCAAACAAGCTGAAGAGCACATTGCTCGTAAATGAGAGCTGCACAACTGGTCAAGCACTAGTCAGCTCGTCAAATGCTTTTTTTTAGCGTATTTGCAGCCTACTGGAAGGATATTTTTGTTATTGAACTTAGTTAGAGAACATTAAATTTGTCAACATCCAAAAGGGCCTCTCCATTTGGCCATTATCACAATTAACCCTTTTTCTTAATACTATTATACTATTCTTGGTTTATATATTTATTTTAATATAATAATGTTGCATTTAGGTGGGATTTGATGAGCTGGGTGGAACGGATGAGTTCAGTACTGATGAGTTGGAGGAGAGGTTGGCTAAGGCGCAGGTCATAATTTTTGAAGGTGAATCTTCTCAATATTCATCCAAGTCTGGTGGACAAACTAGGAGTGTTCGACAGAGCATAAACCCAGATTCATCAGATTCGGAATGAGTTTGCATTGGCATATATGTGGATCTTATGCTAAAGAAAAAAATTTATGGTTTTGGCAACCCCGTTCTGGTCAGAATACTCATCTGGCTTTTTATACTAGATGATAGTTTTGATGCATCTTTCTTGGTATTATAAGATTATGTTACCGCCATTGAGTAATCACCTCATTGGCATTGAGCGTGAGTACTAGTTCTTGTATTTAGATAATTGTGCATGGTCTTAATGGAGCTGAACCTCTTATCAGCATATGAAAGTTCAGTAAACATCTTCTGGTTTCTTCATCAGTGCTTTCTGTTTATTCTCTGTATTCGGAAGATAGTCAGGTTTTGGAGGTATAACGTGATTGTTCACAGCATCACCATTATTGCTCGTGTTTTTTCATTTTTCAGAAGATTAATGCTGTGTCACTTAGTATTTTGTTAAGGTGGTAATTAATGATAGGCTTTTGCTGAACCTATCAGCAAAATGAGAAGAAAGCCCTACTTGTTTCTGCTCCTCTTGTTCTGCCTCAATATAAAAAATTAAAGGTTTAAAACATTGTAATTCTGAAAACCTCAAGATCATCACTCTCAATCTCAGTTTCTTGTCATCCTTCTCTTGTGCCACTGCCTGTTCTTTTCTTTGTTAGCCACTACTGCACCATTATAGTCGGTGTACAAATGGAGCCAAGAAGAGAACACCATGAGATATGAGATGAAGTTTTCTTCACTATAAAAATTTTCTGTTTTCGTTTTTTATGGTTGTTTGAGTGAGGCCTATGGATTTGGCTCTGCAGTTTTGATTGTTGAAAATAAACCTTCTAGTATTCACCTAAGTATCTTCTGCCTTTTATCAGACTTGGTGCTGATTGTGAATGTTAACATAATTTGGGAAGTATTGGGGGCAATTTCTCATAAATTGAAAGTTGGATCGGGAATTAGGGTATCAATTAACTAATAATTTTCCGCGTACAGGACAAAATTGTAGCATATTTTTTATGCCTAAATTTTTTATGGTGGAAAGAAAGTTAAAAAATTTATGGGTGAATTCTTGCGATGCTTGCTTAATCGCAAGGCTTCCAAAAGGAATTTACTAGGGCTAATTACTGAACAGTGAACACAATGCCTTTGCGAAGAGCCCATGCTGCCGATAGAATATTTTCATAGAATTTTCAGAACCTCAGAATTTAATAGGCACAAAAAAGACTACGTCAGTAAATCTGACAATTGGGAATAGAACTACATAAAACACAACAGAACTAACGTACTATAGCACACCAACAGCAGGAAGGCTGCTGAACATACAATTAAATGGTTTGGTGGTGCACAAACTCTAACGAACCCTAAAAAACCCCAACAAACCCTAACGAACCCTAAAAAACCCCAACAAACCCTAATAAACACTGATAAACATGCCATTGGGGAGATTTTTTTCTTTTTCCCTGGCCAAAACAACAAGATTGATAATGTGACAAAACCTGAAGCTCCTAGAAGACAAATGGTACATGGGACAAAACCTGAAGCTCCTAGAAGATAAATGGTACATGGGACAAAACCTGAAGCTGCATACACTCTGTTTGAGGCTGCCTCTAATGTTACGTGTGCTTATTAACGGTGCCTCTTTCCTCTGACTCTTTTCAGCACCTTTCTCCCATAGATATTGGTTTGCAGAGTTGAAAGATTCATCTGCACCAGGTAGTAAATAGCCTGCTGCAGGATCGGTCGTCCCTGTTTTATAAGATGCAGAAAAAACACAAAAAGAAAGGTGATGAGAGCTCCATGATACAAAGCAAAGGGTAGCAAGCAACGAGAGTAGGATCAGGGCTGGTCTAACCTCAGACAACTTCCAAGCAGACTGAATAACAAAGTTACCATAAGGATGCAGCATAAGATGCAAAACATCTGGATGATGGACAATCTCGTTTATAATGGCAGTGCATTGTTCCAGTCCTGACTCTTTCATACATTTCTCAACCACATTGCTGCTGCAAATGCCCTGGGAAAGACTGAAATAATTCCCCTTAAGCTGCGATACTATGTCTGCCGTAACTTGAGGTATCTTCATTTCCAGGACACCCTGTAGAACATAATTCCTGAAAGAAAGAAAAAAAAAGAACAAAAGAATCTGAGACTTAATACTTAGACGGTTGAACTCTGCTGAATAAATTCTTATGAGTGCAGTAAGGTGATTAAAATGCCAAAAATATAATGAATTACTTTTACACTCTCTAGATTATTAGTCTTCCTCTTAAAATGTGTCTCTATGTGTCTTGTTTCTTTCTCTGCTAGGTTCCTGGACATAATTTTATTGAATATATATATATGCTCTATAAACTAAAGCAATCAAACTTTATATTGGCCTAGTTATTGAAGGTATATACTGACAATGAAATGGGCAGATGAATACATACCCAAAAGGATGTTCAGCTAGGACAAGTGCATTGGTCACTATATCAGCCGTGAGGCGTCCTTTATGTTCTTCCTTAGCATGAATTATGCATTGTGGCAATACGCAGCATCCACTCTTGTCTGTTGCTAAATTGAGGCAATTCTCTGCTATTTCTTCCACAAGGTCCTGCAATAGGAGAAACATAACAAATATAGTAGAAAAATATGCACAGATCTCCACTTGGAGCTCTATAATGTGACTGGAGTGTTACGAGAGTAGACTTCCGACAGGCTATTAGCCGTCCTTGAGCAGAACAGGAAGTGAGCAAAATTTTCAGACTTTCTTCATTAGAAACTTAAGAATAGAGACTGTTGCAGAAAGTTAAATGACGACCCAAGTCAACAACAACTATTTTATAACTGATAGTATGCTATTTTCAAAAGTAGCATATATTCTCTCGGTCTGATTTTTATTTTTTGGTGTTCCTTTTTGTATGCACAAGTAGGTTGAGAAGTCGTCTTGATCTTCCAATAAAACTTAATGTTGTACATCTAACTCAGTTTATAAAACTTTGGGGCAAACCAAACTTTCTGCTACTTAAGTAATCATTGAAATTGTTACAGAAGTGTAACGAAAGTAGTGTTAATAAAAATGATTTAAAAAAAAAAAATTATTATTATTATGCATTTCAAAGACCCTTTTTCTCAACTACTAAAAAGAGGATGAACCAAGTTCTCAATTTGGACCTTCAAAAGAAAATTCAATCAGCTATATATACACATACATATTCATAAAAAATTCAATCAGCTATTACCACCTTCGTATATTCATTTGAAAACTTCTGAAAGCATCGATGAATCACACGATAACCATTGGAGCTCTTGCTCAACTTGACAGTTATATTCTTCAGAGCTGACACAAGGATAAACGTTTGCTCCGGAGTTAAGGTCTCGCCAAGATCTATCACTTGCTGCATAACACGAGTTCTAAAACAAGAAAAAAGGAAAAATATTAATACAGAACTTAAAAGAATCCAATAAATCAAAGTTATTTTACTTAGTTGTATGTGTGTGTGTATATATATATATATATATATATATATATATATATTAGATATGTAGATATACCCGTGCACATCCTCACAAAGCTTAAAGAGCCTTTGTTCAGAACCAGTAACCCAGATAACGAATTGCGTCATTTGTTCTTCGTTTAAAGCTTCAAGAAGCTTCTGAATCAGATGATTACCAAACTGGTGCACCATCAATTCGTACCACTCTTCTTTCACCTCCATGAAAATCATCTCGATAATCTCCGGCTTTCTCTCTTCAATTTTCTCCTGCAAGAAACGAGACCTGAGCTGATCCTTTGCCACCAAACACAGCCGACCTCTCAGTTCCTCCACCCTGGTTTCACGCGGTCGTGCCCTACCAACTACATTGTTGTTGTTATACAAAGAAGATGAAGGGACGTTTGAATTGAGGAGTTGATGTTGATGAAACCCGTTAGTGGATCTTCCTCCATTGTATTGAGATCCCAAGTCAAGTCCGATTGCCCGAGCCGAACTATTAAGCCTAGCTGAAGAATATCCGAGGCTGAATTCATCACTAAGCAAAAAGTTACTAATATTGGCAGCACGTTGATTCGTTGCTGCTGCCGCCAGATTTCGTGCTCCGTTTTGTATATCTCCATATTGCTGGTTAGCAAAAGAAGTCAGGTAGTCCGAGTGATGGTTTATTGTGAGAGGAACGTTATTGGCTCTCGGATAAACACCCGTTTGTTGCCTCACTTGATCAGGGTAGTCCATTGTCAGTCTCTGCAAACGTCGAATTTGCTCATCCATATCAACTTGATTTTGAAACTGAGAAGACATATCATACTGATCACAAGAAGGAGCAACTTGATTTTGGAACGGAGAAGACATATTATACTGATCACAAGGAGTCTCGTGATTGAGCCGACTTAAGCCATTATAGGACTGACCCTGGAAAACATTATCATGACCAGGGCTAGTGTTCACGCCCCTGGAATCCACGGACCAGATGCTACAATAACGCTGGTTCATAGGATAATCAAGATGATCAGTGCGGAAGGTTTGCATTGTTGCCACGTTCTGCAAGCCAGGGCCTGGAAGTAATTGGTTCTCCGTTGCAGCCAGGTCCTGCAAACTAGGGCCTTGAAGAAAGTGGTTTTGCTTTGGGGCCAGGTTCCGGAAACCAGGGCTCTGAAGAAAGTAGTTATGCATTGTGCCCACTTTAGGATTCGAGGGAGCTAGAAGGTGAGTATTATAGGGATAATAATAGTGATCATCACAGACTAAGCAAGTAGAGAGTTAGAAGCCTGAAAGGAAAAGTGTTGGGTGTTTCAATGCAAGTGTCATTGGGGAACAAGGGGACTTCAAGAGGAGTTTCCGAATCCAAACTCAAAACTCTGAAAAAGGAATATCATTAATACCAATCGATAATGTAGGAGAAGAGATCGCGTCCAATTGGGAAAAATATTTTCTGCCAGCTTTCTTTTTGGCATCAAAGAGAGAATTCAGGAGATTTTTCTTCTAAAGATTTTGCTTTTCAAAATTTTCATCGATTCAACTCATTCCACTAACTTCATTTATCATAAGCTTATTAATTTCTATCCACCACAACAATTTGTATCAAATTATCATTGCGCTATTTTTAAAATTTAATCGTGTAGATATATATATTTATCTGTGTATAGATAAATTAAAAAAAAAATTAACTTATTTCATTAGATAAAATCATCAGACAAGAACAGATTAAGTAGAAATCAAACTGTCTAAACTATTTAAACGGTTTAAATTCAGTTCAATTCGACCTCTAAAAAATCGAACGATAGTAGTTGATTAGATTTAAAATAAAATTGTTGTTTATATATATATAATTATTTTAAATCCAAATTTCATAGTGAAAAGGGTTAATATTGAGATGAGGTATAATACGTTTTTGATAAGAGAGCTTCATTTTGATATTAGATAGATAAAACACTCAAATATTTATCTTTAACAAAACTTTTACTTTCGTTACAACACCCTTTTTGTTTGTTTAAAAAAAAAATATATATATATATATATAAAATTAAAGATTTTTTTTATTTGATGTTGAAAATTTATTCTCAATCATTCATATATTTTAACGATGATTCTTAAGTAACTATACGAGAATAAAAAGGTTAAAAATTTGGGTTTTTATACGAATACAAAAATCTAAAACACTTTATTTCACCCCTAATTAAATAGCTTTCTATAATATGTTTATAATCTATTTGTATATAATCTAATTCATTTATAAACATTATTATTTATCTTTCATTTATTTGAGGGTAGTGTGAATATCTTATTATCTAACTCGTTTCTATATCAAATCTTATAATAACACATAACTTTTACACAACTATACATATTTAAATAAATTTAACTCATATATAATTCATTAATTTTTTATATATCTTATGATACATAATTATAATTATAATTATAAATTTTGTAATATTTAAAATAGTTTAATTTTAATTTGATCAAAATATTGATTTATAAATACTTATAATATGTCAAATAAATAAGGATATATATGTAAAAATATGGGTTTTCAAACATTTCAATTCAAATGTTAAAATACAATATATATATAATACATATTTCTATATTCCATCTTATATAAAATTTAGTTTAATTTAGACATGTTCAAGTTTTAAATAAATAAGTAAAAGGTGTACTTGCTATTATGTAAAATATATTTTTACATATTTATAATTTTTTAAAATATATTTTAATTAAAAAGGGACTTACTAGGCTTTTAGACATTCCAATCCAGACATTAAAATAAAAAACAAACATATAACTTTGATTCTTATATTCAGTTCTATTAAAATTTAAGTCTAATTTAGACTTATTCAAATTTTTTTATTAAAAAAAAAGATTGTTGTTATTTAAGTTTTTATAAATCTCTTACATTGTGTTCTTTTTTTATCAGAATAAATAGGTCTAAACTTAATTGGAGAATGAATGGGTCTGAAAATATTTCTTTCCTATACAGATTCAAATCTAATTTATACTTATTCAATTTCAGATAAAAACAAAAAATAACTTTGTTGTTTGAGTTGTTATAAATCTTTTACGATCTATTTGGTTTGAGTTCCGGAATCAGAATCGAAATCCGGCAGAATAGGATTACTCCCTGTAAAAATATATAAAATAAATAATAATAAAAAATGATATATATCATTATATCATAAAACATGAATTTTCATCTTTCTTACACTTTTCAACTAATCTAACATCATAAGAAATTTATGACAAATTTGACTTAAACAACATCCATATAAACGTTTATCAAACATGTTTACTACAAATCCAAACAAGAGGATACAAATAATTAAACTATTACCCCAGAAATTAATTAAGGAAGAAATAAACTTAAGACAACCCAAACAAGAGGATAAGAATATAAGACAAACAATTCAAATACAAAAGGATTATTTAAAAGAAATAAGAATAACATAAAATTCTTGTCATCATTCAATTGAAAAACAAATATAATAGAAGAAATTATTGATTGTATAGATACGGATAAATTGATAAAAATAAAAACAGATAATAGAAGAAAATATAATCAAGAAGAAGAGATTTATAATGAAAATATTTACATTTGAGATGAAAATTGTGATGAAGATGAAAGAGATTTTGTTGTGACACAATAACGTAAGATTATTTTTTTCTTTAGATATGAAATAGTGAAAAACTTGTTTTATATTTTAATTTCGATCAGGAATCAAAACCGATTAAAGAGGGTGGATTATGGGATAATAAGATTCACACCAAACCGTAGGAATGTGAATATCCTATTTCCATTCCGATTTCTAGATAAACTTTTATCAAACCAAATACCCCTTTAGAGAAAAAGAGCATTGTTATTTGAATTGTTATAAACCTCTTAGACAATGTTCATTTTTTTATCTAAAATATGGATTTATTTGAAGACTGAATAAGTACTGAATGTATAAATCTGAATTACATGTTTTCTTTTTATTTTAACATTCAAATTGAAATATTTGAAATAAATATATTTACATATATAGTCTTATATGGGTTAAGCTATTGTAATTTATTTATTTTTTACTTAATTTTATATATTTTTTTTATAACATTTGATTTACTATCATTAATGGATAGAAAAAAGAAGTTAAAATATAATTTTTTTATGCCGACTCAACAATTTTTTCAATTATTGACTTTTGTTTTGTCTTGTTCCGCCTCATTGCACATGGTAGGAAATAAAAGTTAAAATATAGTTCTTTTTTTGTCAACTCAACAACTCTTCTCACTATTGAATTTTAGGACAATATCAAATAATACCCTTGTGTTTTGACCTAATCTCAAGTAGAAAGTAAGTTTACAATTTTCATCAACTAAACTTCTAGGGTTTGCTTTTTTAATCAACTGTTAATTTTAACCCTTAAAAATACATATTTGCCCCTACTGGAAATTTTTTCCTTAATTTTAACACAAAAAAAAAGAATAAATAAAAAATAAATAAATTATACTCCTATAATAAATAAATTTGTACTTTTTGGATTTTCATTTTTTAAAATTTTTAAAAATTAAGAAAAATTTTTTCAGTTGGGGTAAATATGTATTTTAAGGGTTAAAATTAACAGTTGATTAAAAAAAGCAAACCTTAGGGGTTTAGTTGATGAAAATAGTAAATTTGCTTTCTGCTTGAAATAAAGTCAAAATACAAAGGTATTATTTGATATTATAAAAAAATTTACTTTCTGCTTGAGATAAAGTCAAATTATAAGGGTATTATTTGATATTATCCCATTAAATTTTATTTTGCCTTGTTCCACCCACTGGCCGGGGCAAGTAAAGCAAATCGAAACCCGCCCCACCTAATTCAAATTTTGTTTTAGTTTTTATTTTAGTAACCTTTGCAGTAAGAAGTAAGTCCTTGCACTCAAATCATTTCCTTACCAATTTTCTTCTAATTTTTTGCCAAATTATTTCCTTACCAATCATCTTCTATTTTTTACAATCTTTGTTTGACCTATCAAAGAATGACATTTAGCTTAGCAATAAACAAAAATATTATTTGGTTAATTCTTTAATATTAATGATGTCATTTGATCCCCATTGCCCCATAATGAGGATCAAATGACACTCAAAAAATATTTAGGTCAAATGATTGTTTTTCTTAATTCAGACTTGTAGTAATAAAAATTTTACTTTCATAATAGCACTCGTTAGATGTTATCAAAAACAAGAAAAACATAGTCTCCTCAATCAAGAGTGAGAACTCCAAGACCACAAATAAAAATTAATGTCAAATGATTTTTTTAGTGATCTTATTTGTGATAGATTCACAAATACGTCTCATGAGATATTATAAGTCTCCTCAATTATGAATTAAAAATTCTGGACTACAAATGATCGTTTTCGCGATTCTAAACTGTATATACCAGAACGTAACATATTCAAATGTTTATAAGGGTACATTCATATTTGAAAAATAAAAGATAATAATTTAGACATCAAAGCTACAGACATTGTGCAATGAGTAATGAACCTTAGTTACTCAAAGAATTATCGTGACCAAGAAGCAGAAATCTGAAGCACTTCCAATTTCATACTCTTCTACAGTTCCTTTAAGGAGTAGCCATCATTTCCTTTAGCAATCCATCTAATGTGCAATAGATGCTTTCGATTTGGGGATGTGATGATGACCCAACAAGAAATTCATGCACCACTCCTTCAATGCTGATCCAACTGCGCCCTGGATGCTTCTTTACTCCCTTCTCCCTCATAAACCTTCTAAGCTCTGAGACATCTCCCCACTGATGATTAGCTGCAAATGCATTAGCCAACATTATATAGCCTCCAGAATTTTCAGGGTCCACTTTAACAAGCTTTTCATAAATATTTCGAGCTAAATCTACTCTCTTATGGAGCAGGCAACCACCAAGCAAAGCTCCCCACACGAAGTTATTCGGCTTGAAAGGCATGGAGGCAACAACCTTAAGAGCTTCCTCGACGTAGCCTACCCTTACAAGAAGATCAATATAGCATGCATAATGTTCCAAGTTAGGCTGAACAGAGAAGTGCAATCTCATATTTAGAAATATCTGCCGTCCTCTCTCTAACAATCCTGAGTGACTGCATGCACACAGAACACCAAGAAATGTTCCAGCATTGGGACATAAACCAAACTCCTGCATTTTGAAGAAAAGCCCAACTGCCTCCTCTCCTTCACCATTCAGAGCAAGACCCATTATCATGGCATTATATGCGACAGCATCTTTGGAGCCCATCCGGTCAAAAACCTCCTTTGCCTTCGCCAAATTCCCACAGTTAGAATACATGTCTATCAATGAAGTGGCTAAAAATGTATTAGATTCCAGAACACTTTTGGATCCTTTAGATTTCATGTACTCATGTACCCTTCTTCCAAGCTCTAAATCACCAGCTTGCGCACAAGCTGATAGCACACTCACCATTGTAACATGGTTTGGTCTATGATTAGAGTCATCCATTACACGAAAAAGACTCAAAGCTTCCAAAGGGCAACCATTTTGAACATATGCACCTATCATTGCATTCCAAGGAAGCACACTTCTTTTTCCATTATCATCAATCTTATCAAATATTTCTCTGCTCTTCTCAATCTTGCCCCATTTCCCATATAAGTAAATAAGAACGGTATCAACTGAATCACGTCCAAGAATCTTATAATCAACATCATTTACAAATTCCGATAAAAATTGTACCCACTTCTCAACTTCAAAAACATCAAGCTTAGAACATGCAGACAAAACACTGACCAAAGTGTCGGTATCCGGGTGCAAATTCTCCCCAACCATAAGACAAAAGAGCCGCAAAACCTCCTCAGATTGACCTAATTTCGCACAACCAGCAATCAAAGAATTCCAACAAGAAACCATACCCCTGTCAGGCAATTCCTCAAACATCTTACGTGCAGACACCAAATCTTTAATCCCTTTCGCATAAATTGAAAGAAGTCCATTACAAACAAAAGTATCACAAACGTAACCCGATTTCAAGATATGGGTATGGATTTGTTTTACATATAGACCATCATCTGATCGTAGACATGCCTTGACGAGGAATAAAAAGGTGAAGTCATTAGGCAGGACAGACCTATTTTTTAAGCTTTTGAAGAGTAAAAAAGAAGAGGAGAAGAGACAAGCTTCAGCCAATACTCTTATGATGGCATTAAAAGGGAAGGTATTGGGGTTATGGAGTTGATTGAAAACTCCAAGTGCCAGATTTGGAGGGTAATGGCCAATGAGCTTGGTGGCTATCAAGTTGTCTTGATGTGCATTGCGTCGATAGATTTTGGCATGGATTTGAAGGAGATGAGCATGTGAAATGCGACCTTGTAGAAGAGTAGAGAGTTCTGCATTGGAAGAAGGAGAGTGGATTTGAAGCAGATGAGAACGCCATTTTAAAAGAGTAGAGAGATTGGTACAGGAAGATTGGCCAATTTTTAAGTTTAAGATAGCGGGAAGTTGTTTGAAAAATGGAAGCATAATTGGAGAACCATGGAAATAGAAATCTCATCTTCAAAACACAGAAAAATGGAACTTGCTGGACATCCCAATCATATTTAGAACACTATTATATCACAACTGAAACAACTGCAAATTGCACGGAGATAAATTGTTGTTTATCTACAATTCTGTGTACCCCTGTACGTAGACATTGTTGCGAGCCGAAATTTCAGCCAGTTACTTGATCCGACATATGAAACGCCACGAAATATCTTAAAATTCCTGCATTAGGCCTAGGACAACAACAAACTCTTTTTTAACATTCACAACTCCGCAATAATTCAGTAGAAAGCAGTCTGTCTCTTTCCCTCGGCCAACAATTTCTCCTTATAATTTTCGTTATAATCTCTAATCATCCCACTAACAAATAATCAAATGAGGCAAAAACAATTTTTTTTTCTAAATTTAATTATTGGGAAAGCAAGGCAAAACAATAATGTTGTAGCATACCCATAGTAAACAAAATAAAGCGTATTCTTTTATATATTAAAGAAATCTCCATCCGCAAAAGCTTAAACGTCCAACACTTGTATTTGTATATCAGTTTCAGCTTCTTCTTGTTGGAAGACGAACTTTGTACACTCCAATCAACTCGACTATGTACAGATGGATGCACTTGTAACAGAGAGAAAATCTCAAGCAACTTGTACATCACCATTTGCATCATTTTCAGTGTCGCTTGTCAATGACAGAAGTTGCATTAGATCCATCCGATACTCCAGGCCTCTGAGATAATGTCCGAGTAGCATGCACCTAACAGGAGAAAAGAGGTAGCAAATAACATCAAAATGCTAACAGCCAAAGACTGTCCGTTCTCCAGATTAGACTACATTGAAGGAAGACAACAGAAGTTAAAGCCACAAAATGTTTTAATACACTTCATAATACAAAAAGATTGGAGGGCTGAATTGCAGTTGAGGCGATCAAGATTCTCCTATGCACCTTTGCATATTGTTTGGACACTTTTACTTATAGTCAAGTGGGCATAAATTTAAAAACATTCATCACAATCAACGTTAGAAAAGGGACCTGAAACAATCGTTAAAGCAGATGGGGCTTCTTTTCAGAAGCTTTGGTTAAAAAAAAAAATAATAATAATAATAATAAAATAAGGGAAACCAGAAAGTCAACCTGCATAAATAGTTATGTAGATAACTCAACTTGCCAACATAATGTCATTCAGTTGACTTCTACAGTTCCCAACATCACCAAGAAATTCAAAAAATATCTACCTGGATCAGGCTCAGTATCTCAGTTGGGCAAAAATTTTCATTGCCTAACCTCACACATGACTGAAAATAAAAAGAAGAGAGAAATGAGCAGGGCTAACCAGAAAAGAAGACGTGCAAGATAGTCCCGAGTCAATGAAACATGGGGCTGAAAATGAAGTGAAGTGTTTTCAACAAGTTCAGCATAATCTTCATTCCCAATATTTTTTGTTCCAGTTGAGGTGTTCTCCAATGAAGGAGGAATCTTAGAATGCATCTTAGGAGAAAGGGTTGCAAGGAGACCATGGACCACAGAGTGGATTGTTTCTTTCAATTCAGGGGATGTAGGTTCTGATAGTTCAGCCACCTGTTCATATAACAGTTATATTAGATACAGAACCACAAACATGGATTTCATTGCCCAATAAACTCTTTTATGAAGAGAGAGATAGACACGTACACAGAAAAGCAATAGGAAAATTTCTTGGGGAAGGTTCCATATTCAACATAAATAAAAACACCATTCTCCAAAAGTTATATGAAAGAAAAATTAACAAGGATATTGCCTATATTGCATGGAAGAACAAGTAGATGCAGAAAATGTAGTGTAGAATCATTTTACTATAACCTGATGTTTTGCACTAGGCACGGCCAACAGTTAAACCAAAAGCCATACTTCGTCCCTATACAAATGGACATGAATTAGACTAAATTTTAGTGGCAATAAATAGTTAATATCCTTACAACAGCACAAAATAATTAATAATTAATTGAAGAGAATACAGAAGTAGCCAGGCAGGTCCATAGTCCACAGGCTTATTAATATCTGGACTATTCAATCGAGAAGTAAATTTGTGATTACCATCTAACTGAGCAAAAAATCTATTTATTTGAGGAAAGCATCTAGCTGAGCACAGATCTATTTATTGAGGCAAGAGTATGGCACGACTAATTTCCACAACGACAATGGCAGTAAATTAACAATCAGATTGGATATGACACACAGAGGCTAAGCCAAATGAACGATTGCACCCATATACTTATTCTTTATGTATAGGTGCCCCTAAGAAGTTCACCTATTTCTTATGTGGAACTGCCAATGCAAGCCATAAAAAAAGTTAATATGATAAATCAGTAACCGGAACTTATAACACAGCAAACAAAATGCAGCAGGATGTTAAGAGTATGTAAACTTTCTCGTCCTAACATTGAAACCACAACAACCACCTAGTTTTAAGGCTTGCTAAAGCTGCATCCAATGATGCACGTTACTTCTCTTTATTGCCCAAAAGAAAATGATGAATTATGACTCGATATGGAAAAATTCGCAATGGGAAAACAAACGGAAAAGGGTTTCATTGCTTAACACACTTCAAACTGGTTTAGAGCATTAACCTTTTCAGGTTGTAGGGATCTTAAGTAGTCCAGCAAATCATTCTTTTCTTCCCCAACAAGCTGTTGCATTTGAAGAGCAGCACTTTTCCTCTTGACTTCACAAAGTTCCTTCAAGGAAGCAAAAAAGAGACATGAGGATGCAGCCAAAGCACAATATACAGGCTGTTACTGATAAGAGAAGAAAGGCAAAAGCAATAGAACCATGAAACATCCAAGGACCAACTTAAAGGTGGAGAAACATGCAACATAGAGGGTTTGATGTATCTTTATATCAAACAAACAAAATGAAACCCCACATCATATAATACCATAAAGATGACAAAAGAAGTTTGCAGGTCAATTCTTTAGCTGCCGAGAATTGGCTCCAAAATCTTCAACAGCAAAAAGAAATTTAAAAATAAAAATAAAAATAAAAAAGCAAGACCGAGTGGACTGCGTGCAATGGTGAGTATGTACGTTTGCACATGCATGAGAGAAAGAGAATAGAGAGAAATTCAAATTAGAAATGCCAACTACTGCAAATATATATGTAGTAAGAATTCACCACGAGCATCATCTGAAAACAAGTACAAAATGCACTAAAAGATGCATATATTCAACACTGACAAAAAAAAATAATAAAATGGCATCTTATTAGCGTTACTCTAACAAACAACGCATCCATACAACTCCACTCAACAAAGGTTGAATATCCAAAATGTTGATAGTAAATATGCAAGTCTCCCATATACTTGGAGACAAATCATTAGTTATCTGAGATAATGCAGATTTCTAAATGTATAATAGTACTTGTGGTGCGTTCTACTAGTGCATACCATAACAAGTACACAGGATATCTGGGATCAAGGAGGGACTAAAAAGAATGCCAATACAAATGTTTAATTGAAAAAAAAGACCCACAAGGTCTATAAAAGAACATCTAGCTAATCTATCTGTCAACGATAAAAATTCAACAAATTAAAAAAAGTGAATCATGACAATTATACTAACTAAGGAGGTTCCTTTATATACAATACCTTTTTCACAGAAGATAAACGAGACTGCAATTGAAGAATGTATTGTTGAACTTCAGGGGACAATTCACCAAGGCCTTGGATACCAACATCATCAGATGGATTGTCATTAGTTTCTGCAAATTTGGATGACAACTCATTCTTCCCAGAAAATTCATCTATTTTATCATTATCAAGCAACATCCCTTGCAAATCAATTTTGGAATTTTCTGGTGTTTGATTTTCATGATCTTCATCATGTATATCAAGGTTACGTTCGAGGCAAAGTCTATATTCGGCATTGCGCAACGTATACCTACAATTCAAGGAAAAAAAAATTATCACAAGTCTCTAATATTTTATAAAAAGGTTCCAGACAATAATAGCAAAGTGAATAAGCTCAAAAATGTCTTATGATACATTAGCATTTAAGCAACCTAAGATCCAGTATCAATTAACACAAAAATCCATTTCTATTGCAAATTACAACTAAAATCAAATGATTGAATGCATGATGTGGGCAAACATAATGTGGTAAACAAATTAAAAAAAAAAAGTATTCAAAGTCAAGACAATTACCAAACTTCCAAATAGCAACAATAATCAATGCATACAAATAAATATATCAAAGATTGCATATATGGTCAAAGATGAACATACCCGGTCATCATTGAAGAAACCAATAATCTAGAGAGGGGTTCCCACAGGGCCTCAATAGAAACTTGAAACCTGTCAGATGGAAGTAAGCCCAGCATGCTTGAGATCGTCCTTTTCATTGCATCCAATGTAGTGGGTGGAACGTCTTTCTGGATGAGTGTTACGTCCAATGGTTCTATATCTTGTATCATATTTGAAAGAACAGATTTCTACAAGAACAAACAATATAACATCAAAATCAATTCCACAAAATCACAACACTAAAGTACACACGTGAGACAGATAATCTGAAGGTAACACAGCTCAAAAAGAAATTAAAATAATCTTCCTGAAAAATTACAACATACTCTTTACATGCATAATTAAACAAATGTCAATATATAATATCACACAGCTCTCGGTTGGTGGAGTGGCCCCTAATTCAGGTGACTCCATCCGATTCCTCTTCTATAACCAAATTAAATTAGTTCTAATCATAGTTTTTTTCTTTTTAAACGAAATCTAGAGAAGTATTGTCCTACAAAGCTATTGAAACTTTAGTGCAACCGAGTGAAGTTAATTTAAAAAAAATAATAATTAAAAAAATTCCTCTCACAACTAAATTATCCAATCACATGTTAATAGAAGCTAAATTTTGTAATTCTCCTTCAAATTAACTCAAATTCCAGAAAAGAAACTACCAAAATTTGTTCATCAACTAAGCAAATCACAAGCCATACACTATTCAATTATAATTCAATCAAAGCTATATGCAAAAACTGAACAACTCTTTAACAATTAGCTTCGAATTATTAAAACAAAAAGTTACTAACGATAATAGAGAAAGTACGAAATTGACCTTAGAGGAGCCAGCGAACCGCGAATTCGGTACAGAGCTGAGATCATCGAAGGCTGAGGATGATGATGAAGAGACAGTTAAGGTCCGAGGCTTTCTAGAATTTTGCGAGAAGTAACGGAGAGGGAGAAGATGAGAAGGAGGAGGGGGAGGAGAGATAAGGAAGGAAGTAATATGAAAACGACGGCATAGTGAACCCGGATGATGTTGAGACGGCGAAGGAGTAGGAGAAAGAGGAGAAGAGAGGAAAGAGAGTAGGGTTGCCATATGAATAACAACCACTACCTCTCTCTTCTCCCTTTGTTTGACGCTCCCTCTCTCGCTATCGCGTCCTTCGAGCTGCCACCCGCGAACTGAAACTCCCACCACAATTATACCGAGAACAAGACAAGATTGAAAAGCAGACTAACCAGTCCAATCCTCCGTCCATCTCTGCTGACGTGGTCTCCTCTTCTCCCTTGATTAAAGTTATATGAAAACCGTAAATTAGTAATTAACACTACGCGTTTAGGATCCAAAGTTCATGTTTAATTACAAAAATAACCCTAAGTTGTGGAGTCGTTTTTTTAGTTCAAAAAATCTTTTTCGTTTTTTATCTCTTCAAATTCAATAATCGAGTAACCAATATTATAATCTAGACAAGTAATAGATGATGATAGACAGCTTTTGGAGTTACTTCTCTACAAAAAAAAATTTATTTTTGTAACAAAAATAATATAAAGTGTATGAAAATACTTTTAAAATTATTATAAAATAAATTGGTTTTATAAAAAGATCTAAAAGCATTGAACTAGAGGATAGTAAAATTGGGATTATTTACTTATGACCTACAAAATTATGTTATTTTTTTTATGAATTATTGAATTAATTATATTTCAATAATATTATTGACTTATTATATTAAATATGATTTTTTATAATTAATATTTATTGAATTTAACAAATATATATTTTAACTATAAATTTATTGTATTTGTTATTTATTTATTTAATATGCTTTTATAAAATTAGAATTATACTATAGATATATGTCTATTTTGGATTATAATATTAATTTTAAATTAAATTATAAAATAATTTAAACTTTAATTGACTATATAATTCATATATTCTTCCTTTAATTAAGTATTAAAAATATAATAAATGTCATTTTCTAAATTATTTTCATAGAAATTATTATAAGTAATTAAAAAAATAAAAGAATTTATTATAAAATATTAATAATTAAATTTATATAGGTATAATATATATGTCTATTTTTGTCATTTATACATAATAAAAATAAAAGCAACAAAAATCTTAAATACCTCTATGATGCTTTAAAAAAAAAGTAAAATAATTTTTAAAAATTGTTTACCAAACAGTTCCAACTTATTTTATAAGTTTAAAGGCATAGATTCTAAATGCACCACATAAGTTTTTCGTTTAAATTTAATGTTAAGTGTATCTCTAAAAAGTGTTTAAAAAAAAAAAGATGAAGTGCTTTTTGTTAATTAGTGGCTGAAATGAAGCTCTAGAAGTCTATGTATAGGTTGGGTTACCTGGACTTTGCTTTGATGCTTACCCTTTCTTTTGTTTCCTCCAATAATTTTTTGGTTCTTCTAAATACACCACACAACTTATTAAGCCCTTTTAATAGATTGTTGGCCTTCAAATTATCCCAATAAGGAGTGGCCTACACTGACTGATGCACTCTTATTGTAATCAAGAGCTTAAATATTAAGTATTATACATCCATATGCAATAATATACTGTAAAATAGTTTGTCATAGAATCATATGTTTCTTTCCAAAAATAATTAAAGTGTTTTTTCATTTAAAAATATATTTTAATTTATTTCGGTCAAATATTCTTTCTCACACACACATAACGTTGAAAACATTTTTAATAACACTAAAAACACTTTAAATACGTAAAAAAATTTCCCGTCATCTAAAAGATTAATCGTTCAAAATTTGTACTTATATTGTTTGTGTTGTAAGTGTCAAACCTAAAATACTAACCCATTAAGTGATACAAGCAGCCAAAGGAGTAGAATGATTTGATTTTTGCTTATGAGATTGAAGCAAATAGGTTGTGTATATGCGTGCAAAATTAAATTGATATAAAAGGGGTCTTTGATGTTATTTAATCATAAAAAGTGGAGAAAGTTCCAGGAAAACCCCAATTCAATCCACGTTTTTCATGAACAGAAATTTGGTACCTGTAAAGCGAAGCACAATCACAAGTGATAAGAACTTTCTTAGAAGATTCAAGACTGTATGAAGAAATAAATGGTAGAAAAGAAAGCATATATGCCAGCATTTAACACGTTGAAGTCTCGTAAAGTGATTTAATGAGGGAAGGAGAGAATATTATCGAAGTCTACGTTTGAATTGGCAAACAAAAAGACCAGAAAGAGACATCAGAAGATAATGATCGAATTGAAAAGCCAATAAGCATTCGATTACAATTTGATTTCAAACTTGGCTGGCATAAGCACTTAATTTGCAAGCAAGAAAGTTAATTATGAGGAGGTCAATTTAATAGCTCAAAAAGTAACACAAAAGGATAAAAATGACCTGGGGCACCAACAAGTCATATCAATAATTCACTTTGTGTTACCATAATTCAGAACAAACAATGAGTTGGTCGTGGACAGAATGGCCTGCTCTGCTCTGGAGCTCTGCAATGGATACATTGTATCGCCAAAGCAGCTCTCTAGAAAGTGAAAAAAAAAAAAACTACTCAAAAGTCTTGGTATTTGCTGTCGGCATTTAAAAGTGCTTTTATTCTACTGCAAAGACTTTTTATCTTGTAAATAGATATGTGACT
>JANKKB010029182.1:0-20452 GCA_026225775.1 Bursera palmeri | reverse complement strand
AGAGAGAGAGAGAGAGAGAGATTAGAGCAACATAGAATTCTTGTTTTCTTTTCCATTGCTGCTACAGTTAGGGGAATTATTTCCATTTGAAGCCGAAGGGCCATAATTTGATTCATTTCCAACAAATCATGGCCATTATATCACTGTCTCACAAAACATCCATTTTGCCTGCTAGTGTTGGATACATTCCCACTGCAAAATAAATAATAACAATAACAATAAATGAAAATAAAATGCTAACATGTGCCAACACCAAAACCGATAAAATATCTTGTTACGCACACGTTATATAGGATTCATCCTTGAAATCCACTTTGTTACGGATGGATGTCCAAGGATTTATAAGCCCATGTGTTGGATTTACGGATGGATGTCCAAGGATTTAATTGGTCATTACAATCTACCACGCTTTTGTGACTGACTTCCAAGGCAATCCTTTTTTTCAGTTAGGTGACTATGCAAATCCCGCACTCAATCAGGTAGCAACCCTCCCTAGGTTGCCCCATCTGCAACGACGGACTCCCAGCATTATATCTGCTCTAATACCAAATGTTACGCACACATTTAGTAGAACTCACCCTTAAAAACTAACTTATAAACCCAATTGTCTGGCCTTACTGGGTCGTTTCATATCCTTTAAGGCCACATGCAAGTTTATTTCATCTATCCCTCAAAATGTTAATATATGACAACACCAATGACAAATTCCCAAACTTCCCCAATACCTACTATAATTTTCATTGCCATCCAAGAAAACATTAAAACAGACATAAAAAAATTGATACCAATAATTCATTTAAGTCGAAAGACCAATTACACCAATTAAGTTTAACTACCATATGCCTTTTTTGCTACTTTCTCCTCCCACTCTAAACATCCATATTGTTTCAATTTACTGTCTCAACCAACCCAGCGCAGATATTTGTCAATCTTCCCTTATGCTTGAAACACTAATTGCTCCAATCAGTTATGGTTTTGATGAAGGAGAGGACTTTGTAAAAATGAGTTCTCTACTTAAATATTGACACCAAAGATCAAGGGAAAAAGGCAAATGAACACGATAATTTGTTTTGTACATGTATCACTGCATTATTCTTTTCACTAAGTTCTAGCAGGGAGCATTTTCTTTGGTTGGCAATTCTTTTTTTAAGTTAGCAATAAAAGTCCATACTTTATTATTTCTTCTAAGAATATTTCAAAATAACAAATAAAGACTGTTTCAACAGTTCTTCTCAGCTCTACTTAAAAGTACAAATTACCGATTCAAGCATCCTCAAATTGGCTCAGGAGATATTCAGAGTATAGAAATGTATCTAAATTTTGAGCACTGAATCTAGTACTTAAAATCAGCAGATGTAATAGCTACCAAAGTGCAATGCGACAAGAATCAATTCCTCAAGCTTCTTGCCAGGGAAGATGATACAAAAAAATAAAATAGGAAAAAGAGGAACAAACCTAGCAGTAATAGAATTATAGACAAAAATGATTGGAACATAAAATGAGCAATAACTTAAAGAGCCTTAGCTGAAACAAACAAAGGAAATTACATGCATTGTGCAAGTATTGGCTCATGCAGACTTCTCGGCTTCTGCAGCAGCCTCTTCCTCTTGTAACTTCTTCAAGGATGGTGGTGGCCTAACAACAATGCTTTTCTTCCATTGTCGATCGAGCTTTCTTGACAATCTCTTGTTAATTCCCTCCTCAAGCTCTCTTTCGCGCTTAACAGTAAGCATGCGAGCAATCTGTCGATGGAAAATAACAATCCTAATAAGTATGATAGTTTGGTGGCCGATCTAAGAGGTAGTAACAACTAAAGAGAGGATTCTTTGAACATCAAGTAGAATTTCACAAAGAATACAGACAGCACAAGATTAAGTCTAGTGCACCAACAATGATAGCTCAGTTCATAGATGTAACGAGGCCAGGAAAAAAAAGTGCAGGAGGTAATTTCGTGCTGAGAACTAAGTTAGGATTGGAATTTGTTTCCAGATGTAATATTTACCACCTAAGTTCCATCTCTTATCCCATCCAAATGAAGATTCAATGTGCAAATATCATTAAAATACATAAATTATGATGGTAAAGGATAAAAGAATTACATAAACGGGGAAAAGAGAGAAGGAGGTATTCACTACTAAAAGAAAGTCACCACACACATTCTACAGCTGCTATTTTAAGTAACTATATCACTCCTAATTGTTCTTGCCGGTTTGTTACGTATGTCAAGTTTAATGTTGAGTTTATTACACATTAAGTTGCCAATTCAATCTTATTGACACAACGTTTCTAAATCAATTGATTGCATAATATAGTACTACAAGCACCAATTACTCAAATTTCAGAATGTAAACCTATATATTGTAAAACAGCATCCTCAGAACACTTCTTTAAACAATTGAAATGTTCCCATCATACTTTCTAATTCAATTTCTTTCTGTTGCCTAAATCCATCTTACAAACAAATGAAAAAAGAATGCCAAAGTACTCGTTAAAATTAATTTTTCAGTGATCATGATCTTATACGAGCCAGCTGGAAACATGAGTTCTGACATTGCTGAAGCATGCCTTTTGGCTCAAAATTTCTTTGCATTAGCATGCAACCACCTCATTGGTCACATAATCTAATGAGTTCTGAATTACCTTGTGCGGTTTTAAAGATGAGCCTTGAACAAGCTTTATCTCTTACACTTTAGTTCAAAATGGTAAAAGAACCTCCTCCGGACATTGTCTGATATTTCAGTAACAGTGACAAAGAACCCAAAGCTAATATTGACATTTAGTTCTATTTCTCAACATATTTAAAATGAAATTACTAAACATTATAGCAGATGTTGATTTGTGATATTATTTTATATCATCACAGAAAACAAACAACATTTCAAAAAATACAAACTTTACACGATTAAAAATAAACCCAGAAATTAAAAATATATAAAAAAAAAACTTTATCATACTAACAAATGAAAAACAAATAATGGGAAGGGTGAGTGAGTACCCTTTTGCGCATGCGACGAAAGTCACTGGACTTGAACTCGTTGCGGGCGGATTTCTGGAGGCGGAGCATGAAGAGTTCACCCTTTAAATCAACGACTTCTTCGTTGATTTCTTCGGTGGTTTTGGCTCTGATTTCCTTCATTTCTTCTTCTCTCTTTGCCATCATAATCACTGAAGAAAGACGATTTTGTAGCAAAGGCACACGAATGGACTTTGCCTGAGGAATCTGGATGCCATTGAATGAAGTTTTGGGGAATTGCAGGAGGGATTTGGGAGGGAAAGTAACGGAGAGGCTCAACATCTTCTCTGCTTCGTCGACTAACTCACCTGTGTCTGCTTTCCGCCTTCTGCTACTTACGGTGGATAGTATTCTAGATAAGGCTGCTTCTTAGAAAATAAAAAAATAAAAAATAAATGACATTCATTTCAAAAATATGAACTATTTCTTTTTAATGTTGAAAACTAATTATTTATTATTTATGTTAAATAATTAATTTAATAAATAGTAGATTTATTTAATAAAACATGGTTCTAATGTAGTATATAATTTTATATTATAGTGTATTAAAAAAAGAAAGATTTTTTTTAAAAAAAGTTAGTTAATCTAATATGTAAATTATCATTCTATTGAATTAAAAGATAAATACATTGACTTTATAGAGCATCATACAAAAAATTAAAATTTTTTATTTAATGATAAATATAAAATATTTTTATTTAATTGCTTTATAAACTTTTCATTTTTAAATAAAATTTTATTTCACAAAAAAATAATGAAAAAAAAATTATATTGTTCTTTTGTCTTAGTTTTCTTCGTACGTTCCTTTTTATTTCTTTCTATCTTTTTAATTTTCAAATCGAGGTTGTAGACTACATAAATTATAGATTTAGTGCCTTATACTTAGACATAGTCATAATATCTAAATTTTTTTAAATATGTTTAATAAATTTTTAAATATTATTTTAATTTTAATAATTTCTCAAAATTATTTCTTTGATTTTCTTCTCTCTTTTATTTTTTTCCAGACCGACCACCATTTAATCATAGTCTTATTACCTTCATTATAGTCTATACTAATTTATTGAATGGTGATATAAAAGGAAAAAATTATAAATAAGCAAGGAAAGGTGAACGTCGTCAAACTCCCTAAGCTTAAATGCTAAGTGCACCCTACCGTACCCACCAATGGGCTTGGGTCTATATGAAAATATTTCCCAGCCCACTGAAGCCAATGCGGTGCCATCGTATTGGTGGGTGATATGCATTGACATGACATGCTCTGGATTGAAGAAACACATATAATCTCGTATCATGCCAATTAATTTAGTTTATAGAAAAGATTACATTTGTAAGGAAAGTGGAATCGGATAGGATAAGTATGACTTCTCCAATGGCTACACGAATATGCAAGGGTCATTCGCATGTTCATGTTGTTATTAAAATTGAAGTTAAGTCAGTGGCAAACAAAAATTAAAGTTTTTTCTCAATATAAATATAGTAATGTTGTAGCTTGCGTAAGAAGCTAGTATTAAGGTCAACATAAACATTTAGCATCCAGTGGGGCACTCATCACCAACAAGCAACAACGTTTAGACTTTGCAATTGCTTTACCCACTACTCACCGCTGCTACTAGTATATTTAATTACTTTGCAAATTCTTTGGTTTTATTATTATAAAACTCACACAACCACAAACACACATCAATTTTATCACACTATTTTCACCTCATTAGCATATGACTTTGCAAATTCTTTCTGAATAAAAAGTGTTTCTGATAACATTTGAAAAAGGTCCAAGAGAAATTTGATTTTGTTTAGCACGAAACCAAATTTAAAAAGTGTTATGAAACATATAATCAAATCTTAATTTTATTTTTTAATTCTAATCACGAGATAATCAACAAATGAATTACCACTTATCAACCTGCGACAATGAACCATCGCAAGTATCTTTGCGAATTATTTCACTTAACTTGACTAATCAAAACATTGAACCTCTAGATATTAAAATAATTTTCCTATTTCGTATATATTTTTTTTAAACATACTATTCACATAATATTAAGACAAATATAAGAGTACTTAATGAATTTAACCCATAAATAAATATTTTGGTTTGAATTGGAACTCAAGTTTAAACTCAAAATTGATTTGATCATTTATTGACTAATTAAATGAAAACTCAAAATTATTTTAATTTTATAAATAAAATTTAAAACTCAATTTGAGTTGTTCTTACTCACATAATATCTTATCTCGATTTGATATTTTTTGAAAATCCCACTCATTGCTTTTTTTCGTATAATTTTAAATTTTTAAATTTCAATTCTTCAACGTCAAATTGAGTTTCCAATGTTGGGCAATTACTTATCCCTGATTTTCAACCAAAGTAAGTGCTCAAATTATTAAACAAATAGAAGAGATGTAAAATTCTTGGGTTTTTATTTAAGATTTATAAAAATAACTTTCCATTTATTCATATCAAATATAATTTACTAAATTTACAGCTTGACTGCACGTGACATGTATGTGGCAGACCAAATGAAAGGAGTGGCAATATAGCACTTTTACTTATCAATTGGCCAACGTTGAGAACTCCCCTAAATACATCCTATCCTATCTTTAAATCATTTTCTGACACCCCTGAAGTTTGGGTAAACATTATAAACCCAGTAGTTTGGTAAACTAACAATAGTCTCCCTTTACTTAACAGTCGACCGTTATCCACATCCATTAAGTAACACCGAGTCATACGTATCATAATTTAAAACCCCCTTAGGTTTGAAAATTTATTATAAGAACTCTATATTTTTTGAATAGAAATTTTTAAAGGTTTAATTTGTTTATAAATTTATATAACTAATCATATCTATTTTTTAATTTTAATTGATTTTGATTAATGGTAAGAGATTATTTTATATATTTTGAAAAATTTAGGCGTTAATCGTGATTTATTAACCCAATATTTGACTTGACGGATGTGTAACAGTTGTTAAGTTGAGGGAGGCGAAGAGCTTTAACCAAATGTCGGGGGTCTCCATAAAAAAGGTCTATATTATTTTGATTCTTCATTTCCCCTCATTTCTATTTCTATTTCTTCACTACAAAACAAGTTAAGAGTAAATACATCGATTTCCATTTCCCCCAAACTACAAACAAACCCTAACAATAACCAATTCAATTCAATTTTTTTCATTATATTTCAATTCAATTCAAAACTTTGATTTGTTTATGGACACGCAATCCAAATCGCTGAGTTGAATCGTTCCGATTTCAAGATCTGCCTCACTCATTCTCCTCATGGGCGCTGCCGGCTCCAAACTTGAGAAGGCTCTCGGCGACCAGTTCCCCGAAGGCGAGCGCTACTTCGGCCTCGAGAATTTCGGCAACACTTGCTATTGCAACAGCGTTTTGCAGGTCCTTTCCTTCCTTTTTATAATTCTTATTTCTATTTTTTACTCTTGATTTATTTCTGTACGGACTACTTGCTGATGCTTGATTGATTCTTTGTTTGACCTAGACGACTTAGTTTTTGGTTCTTCTTTAGGCCTCTGCGCTGTAGTTAATTTAGGTTCATTTTAGTCGAGGATGTAGTTTCTGGTAATTGAAACGCGGTCATTTTTTAAGCATCTTTGCTCAAGCACTGGTTACTTGTTCTCTTGTTGCGATTATAGTTAATTTTCGTGACAATTCGAAGAATTTTGGTTGCCTTTTCTATTACAAATTGTATTATATTTATATAGAATCAACTGTATATATTATACGTACAATTTCGCGCATTTTGGTCTTAGAGACTTTGAATTTCTGTGAGTAATAGAAAATTGGTTTCTCTGCATCAATATCTGTGTATATACGTGTATTTTTGTGTTTTCAACATAATCCGTATCTGAGGTTTCTTGTATATTTGTCAATATTGTCACTGTTTCCTTACATTTTAAGAAAAAAAATTTATTTACATTTTTTTATATCTTTGCCAATGTTGCCATTTTTGTGTACAATTTAGGAAAATTGTTGCCAGCATCCATGAGATGTGAGTATTCCTCATATGTTGACCCTATTGGAAGAGACTTGGCAACTCAATGGCTTTTTGGTGAACTTGTTGGAATGTCTATCTAAGAGAATTAAGTCAATATATATCTTACTGAATAAAACACGAAGCATTTTTTGTTATAATGTTAGAAAAAGAATTTTAGTTTGGATACCCTCTGACTGCCTTAAACTTTTTTTGTTCTATGCAGGCACTTTATTTTTGTGTTCCATTTCGTGAACAATTGCTAGAGTATTACTCAAATAATAAAAACATTGGGGATGCTGAAGAGAATCTCTTGACATGTTTGGCAGACTTATTTACACAGGTAAATTTCCACTTTATAGTTTTTTATATTGTTTATATTGTTGTATTTTAATCTTTTAACTTTGATCAGAGCAGGTACTACTCACCATAGAATTAATTCCATCTTTTTTTAACCATATAATTCTTGTTTATTGAAAGTTTAAAACTTGTCTGGCATTGCACAATAATTTAGTTGTTGTTGATAATGCCACTGCAATGAGTTGTTTTCCTAGGCCGTATGGACACTATTCTTATTCAAACTAAGTATTGTTCTTATAATAAATGATGTGATTAATTTTATTGAAGGTTCTAGCTCAGTCTAACCAGAAGAAAAACAAATATATAGCTTTTCTTAACCTTTTCTGGCAAAAGTTGTTTTCTCCAGTATTTGTATGATGCATGACATGCTGGTTTTCCTTTTGCAAGGGTTCTCCTTCGAATAAGATTTATGCAGTAAAACCAATAATTTTGTAGCCTTGTGCATCTTTTAAGTTTCATTTATTTTATTGCATTCTTTTCTAGAGTTGATTTTGCTGTATTGGACATTTGTTAGGTATTCCTTATGCGTTGTCAGCGTGACTGTAAGGTCTCACACTTTTTTCTCATTGGTCTTCCTCTCTTGTTACATCTGCCTTCTCCTGTCCTGTGCTTTCTCATTTTTCTTTTTAAATTATTTTTTTCCAAGAAGCCAATTAAAGTATTATGTACTTTAGTTCATTTATTTTGGAATTTTCTTGTCTTTAATTGTATGTTTGGTTTTTATTTTTAAAATTTTTTTTTGGGGTTAGCTTCTACTATTTTTAGTTCTTATTATTTTTTGGGTTAATTGTTTTTACCTCTTTTATTTATTTTTTTAATATGTGGAAAATCCTATCATGGCATATTTATAGCTTGTTTCTTGCTTACTCTATCGCCCATGGTGATGAGGCCAATAGTTGATTTTTTTGTTTGTGTAGATAAGCTCTCAGAAGAAAAAAACAGGTGTCATTGCTCCAAAGCGCTTTGTGCAGAGATTGAAGAAACAAAATGAGCTTTTCCGAAGCTATATGCACCAGGTATGTTTTATCTATAACGAATGAAATGAGCCATTTCTGGGGATTTTGATATTAAAGGACATTCAATTACAATTTGTTATAATGTCACCAGTTTAGGCACGAGGAAATGCCCACTAAACTACATCTGGCAACAAATAGCAAATTATAAAGTGTACATTTCATTTGTACATGAATGCATGTTTGGCAAATGTTTGTTTTTGCCACGTTTTATTAGCCAGAAGCTCGAGATTCTCTTCATTATAGTAATCCAAAATGATTATAGACAGGAATAAATATGTACTTCCCCTTTTCACTCTTCTGTTTGTAGGATGCTCATGAGTTCTTGAATTTCTTGCTGAATGAACTTGTTGACATACTTGAGAAAGAGGCACAGGCTGCAAGAAATGACCAAGAAACTTCGTCACCATCTGAAAGGACTGCAAATGGGCCCAGGAATGCTCAGGCAAATGGTGTTCGGAAAGAGCCATTGGTTACCTGGGTGCATAAAAATTTTCAGGTGATTTTTCTTGTCCAATTTTTATGCTCTTGATTATTGCTTTGCTTTACTTAGTTAACAGCATTGTTGAATGATGAAACAGTAATATTTAGCACTTTTTTCTGATATATGCACGTTGCTGGACACCTGCTTATGTTTCTACTCTATTGAGTAGCAGCTAGCACATTTTTTCCTTGAAAATAACATATTGAATAATGCTCTATAAATGTAATTTCTATCCTATAATCTTTTCATTTATATGCCTATGTGAATCAGGGAATACTTACGAATGAGACAAGGTGCTTGCGGTGTGAGACTGTGACAGCTAGGGATGAGACTTTTCTTGACTTGAGTCTTGACATTGAACAAAACAGTTCAATAACAAGCTGTTTGAAAAATTTTAGTTCCACAGAAACTTTGAATGCAGAGGACAAATTTTTCTGTGACAAGTGCTGCAGGTTGGTGATTATAATGAATCCTTAATTACTGTTGCCTCAATTGTTGGTATTACTTCTTTTATTTATTTATTTTTGTTTCCTGGCTAGGAAAATGAAAAGTTCCTTTCCGTAATTCTATTTTGATTCAATTGTGGTAGTACTTGAATGCACTTGTATGACAGTCTTTCCAACTAATTTGGATCTGGTGGCATAGTCAATGTACTCCTTTCAATGATTTAGGATATCATCTTGTTCACTTTAATTATCTTATTGTATTTGTCTGTAGAAATCATTGTTAGGATTCTTGATTGGCTGTACCATTTGTGTGCTCTTGTAATTTATAAATGAAGTGATGGTTCAATTCTTTATGGAGTTCACTTCAGTAAGTCAGTGCATTCAAATACTTCATCTGATTGCAGCCATTCGGTAGTTATATTAATCATCAACATTGTAGCAATAATCAACCATTAGTAATAAAAATTATGGAATTAATTGAAAAAGAATCTTTTGGCAGCGAAGTTTAGGATGGTTGATAACATGGTTAGAATCCTTTCCCATTCAATAACCAAATGATGATATTTTTGATAATTTTGCAGCTTGCAAGAAGCACAGAAGAGGATGAAGATAAAGAAGCCCCCTCATATCCTGGTGATCCATCTGAAGCGGTTTAAATACATTGAGCAGCTTGGGCGGTACAAGAAGCTGTCATACCGAGTTGTGTTTCCTCTAGAGCTGAAGCTTAGCAACACAGTGGAAGATGCTGATATCGAGTATTCACTATTTGCTGTGGTAGTCCATGTCGGCAGTGGGCCAAACCATGGGCATTACGTGAGTCTTGTCAAAAGCCATAACCACTGGTTGTTTTTTGATGATGAAAACGTGGAGATGATAGACGAGTCTGCTGTGCAGACATTTTTTGGGTCGGCACAAGAATATTCAAGTAATACGGATCACGGTTACATCTTGTTCTATGAGAGCCTTGGTAGTAACAAGAGCTGAGTAGAGGAGTTTCTTATACAATGATTAGGTATTTTAATCATTCGAAGGACTCGATATTTTTCTTTTACTTACAGTCTTCTATGTTTATTATTTTTCTTTTTCCTTTTCTCAACCTGGTATGAATGAGATGGGACGAAATGGGTTGTGAAAAATGTATACTTAGGTGGTTTCCATGTACAGTGGATGGTGGAAGAAACACTGTCCTTTTGGCTTTTGTTCACAAATAAGAGGAAAAAGATCAGCAGCAGTGTATATGTTATGTGAGAATTTCACATTTCACAGAGACAGTTTGTATTCTTCCTGGTTGAATTTAACACTAGAAAATGAAATGCAATTCGAATTGCTCACTAAGAATATCGGAATTAATTTTTTATGTTTTCCACAGCTTCAACTTTAGATGTTTCTTGTCGTCGGAAAATTTACCATCAGAAGATCTAGAATCAGAGGGTTGTAATAATGTCAAAGCCAAACCAACAAGCTTGTGCAATAATGTACATTTTCTACAGAGTATAATTAGTGGTACAAGCAAGTCACATACAGCTGACATTGACGCGATTCACAACCCACTTCGGCCGCAAATAGAATAATTATCAATTGGAGAATAACATTTACCAATAAATTTTGATACAACCTATTAATACAAGTGTTACTAGCTAGGGCGAGGCAGATTTTTCATTTTACAAGGTTATGGAAATAACCCTATTATTTCTCTCAAGCAGATGGCATGAAAGTGTCATCATCCAACAATGCTTCAATATCTATCAAGTCGTCATCAAAATCAACTGGGTCCTCTGAATTGCTCAAAGCCGTGGCCTGCATTATGAACAAACTGTGTTTAGAAAACAAGAACACGGTCATATTAGAACTCATATAAAACTTCTATACATCAAGGCACGTCATTGAGCTACCGAATGTCTTTGCTCATACTGCTTGTTAAATGCAATCTAAGATTCCCATACATAAAATGAGACTTGAAATTATCATAAAGAAACAGTCACAATATCCTTTTTTATTTAATTAAACTGCAATTTCAAAGGCCATTGCAATATATTTTCTTGGGTTTACACACCCATGGTTGCTTTAGACCCTTGCCTTCTTAACAGCAAGAGCCATTTGGATGCCTACACATTTCTACCTGACTTCAATCAGGCTATTACATCATCAATCTTGTAGTTCTGTGATCGTTCTATGAATTTTATTGATATTAGTTCTACATCCTACAAGTTTAAAAGCCTCGAGAGCACAGCCCATCATCTTCAATAACACAGGCTACCATCTCCTTGCGTATGTGTGCGTTTGTAAATGAGATAAGAGTTCAGTTACCTTTGTTTCCTGAATTTCATTGACAACATTCAGCAGCCTACGGTATTGATCTCTTGCCTCAGGATACTGAACCATGGACTTCACCCTGGCTAGTGCCTTTTGCAACCTTTCTTCCTTTTGCTTTCTACCTTCTTTCAGAAAATCATAGTCATCCTCCTTAGAGGAAGTACCTAACATGCTGGAACCCTCAGTAAGCGCTTCTGACTTGAATCCACGCAAACCGCTTCCTTTTCGTCTCCAACGCAAGATAACTTTCTCCATAATTCCTACAGACCATATTATCTTCCTATAATTTTTCCTCACCTGATGGCCTCTTACATGTGCCTGTTCAACCAGAAAGGTACAAGTTATTAATTTGAGAATTATGATTTGATCAAGAAAGAGAGCTTGCAATAGAAAGTTAAGAAGATAAATGTCCAGAAGATATAACAGAAGCCAGAAAACTGTAAGACAGCAACAATGGAAATGCACCTGAATTTTGACAATTTGTTGCCGGATTGTCAAGAACTCTTTCCTACCCTTCCAACTACGGAACTTATTTTGTATTCTTATAGCAGCAGCATGCACAGGCCCCTCATGATGTCCTTGCTTGTGAGTTTTAACTGCAACAAGTGAAAGAGCACGCTCATCTGACATTCCAAATTTATCACCACCACCATACTCTTTCAGTCGCTTTTTTTGGAAGGACTGCACACGGAACACTTGATGAATACGAGCAGCTGCTTGAGTAGCATTACAGACAGCAGCTAGTGAATCCTGTAGTGATAAGCTATATTGTAGATCCCCATCACTGCTAGGAGTTGGACAGCGTTCAGCAACTGTCTGAACTGGAGCAACTGAAGCATTGCCAATCTTGTTATCCAAACTAAGAGATGAAAGGTGAGAACTCAAATCAGATTCTGCAAGATAACCAGCAATTCCATTGTGTCCAATGTTAGAAGCCAAGTCAGCAGGTGTCTGGCCTGCAGGATATTTGGGAGTTGGATNCATTGCCAATCTTGTTATCCAAACTAAGAGATGAAAGGTGAGAACTCAAATCAGATTCTGCAAGATAACCAGCAATTCCTTTGTGTCCAATGTTAGAAGCCAAGTCAGCAGGTGTCTGGCCTGCAGGATATTTGGGAGTTGGATCAGATAGGGCTCCAGCAGCTGCACCAAGAGAGATAAGGGAAGCAACAGTACGCTCTCTGGTATCAAAACAAATTCAAGTAAGAAACCAAGAAAGAAATAAAGTAGTTAACCATATGATATGGAAAAAGTACAAAATAAAATATTCTAAGACCCACCCCTTAATCTCTTCTTTAACGACTTCAATAAAATCTAATGTCAAAAATTTCTGCTCCCTCTAACATAGGTAATTTTCTTCTGAAATCAAAATTCAGCCTTTTCATATACTATTCTGAGCCTAGTAACCACATTCTTTATGTAGCCCTCCTTATTAATTAATTATTTTTTACTTAAAACATTCTATTAACTCAGTACCAAACCCCAGCCAATAAAATGGCTTCTTGTTTACCTAAAGGCAGGCAGGGAAGATGTAAAACAAAAAGGAAGAAATAACTTTGAGGCAAAGTTTACTTTATAAGAAACAAGTAAGAAAATTTTTAAGGTGTTCACCTGCCACAATAAGCTGCCCAGTGAAGTGCAGTCCATCCATTCACATCACGGAAATTGATGTTTACACCTGCAACAACTGTGGGTTCTAGGGCCCAATCATAGCCAAGAGCAGCTGCAAAATGTAACACACCTTGGCCATCCTGATCCAGCACACTAGGGCCTTTCCCGTCTTCAGCTACCTTCTGAAAAAGCCATGCATGCAACTTCTCCTTCAGAAGCTTCTGCAGAAGCTTCTGTTGAACCTCTTCTGAAGAAAATTTCTCATCTGAAGCAAGTTTTAACATCTTGTCCCAATCATCATCGTCATCTTTCAGCAATGAGCTAATTTTAATTCTCAATTGGGATACTGCACTTAGATTGTTGGGATTATAGCTGGGAGTATTGACAGAACTAAGACACAACAACTTTACAAATCGCATATGGAGACTTTCACTTGTGACCTCACCCGAACTATCCACAGTATCCATATCTGGGACATGATTTACTCGATATTCAAATTCTCGCACAGTATCCATATCTGGGACATGATTTACTCGATATTCAAATTCTCGCACTTCACTACATGCTAGCCTATTGGAGCATGTGACATAAAATGGAACCCTTCCCGCCTTTTGTGCAGGAGTAAGGCAGCGAAGAACACCATCAGCTATAATTTCTGCTTGAACTTCCACTTCCCCAAACATACATGACAACTTGCAATTTTCGGCTTCTTGTCGACTCATCAGGAATCTTCCAGTGATGAGGACCTGAATAAGAAGAGCAAGAAATAAGAAAAAAAAAAAGCCATAAATTAGAGAGCTGATTCACCACACATTAGTTCAGCAGGTAAAATCTACTTATTTTAACCACTCAGTTAATTTCCTGTCATTCAATAGCTGAGACATCTAAGGAGTTGATATTACTGCAGTACATCTAGAATATTAATTTATGTAATACCTTGACTTCTGAGTTTACATATGCCCAGTTTGGTGAGAAATCGATAATGCTATAAAGCTGGTCTTGGGAGAGGGAAGGACCCAGCGTATAGGTATCCAAGTGCACTTGGGGTGGAATGTTAGAATTCTCAACCCCATTTTCACTATCAACTGTCTCCCAATAGGCCCCAGAACTGGAATGTGTATGCACCTCTTTTACATCTCCAAGTTCTTTACTCATCCAGCGGTTAAAACTGTCAATCTTCTTCAGACCTTCCTCAGTTAGCGACCCATAATGCTGTTTTATAGCAGAGGAAAAGATGGGTTTCCCTTCAACGGTTGTATTGATCTCTGATTCTGATTTCAAAAGATGTCCATGTTCTGTGTTTGAAAGCTGTATTTGATGATTATTTTGCTCGTCTGAATTTGCTTGAGAAGGCTCAAGGGAATCAAGTAAATCAGCATGATTATTATCTTGCTCATGAGACCTTGAAGTAATAGTATGTGCTGAGTCTGAATACAACTTCTGATCAATGGGCCACTTGGATAAAAGTGAGGAATCAGTTTCAGATGTCTGTTACAAGGCTAATTAGAGTCTGAACCAAAAAAGAATTTGAAGGAAAAATGAACTCTACACTCTCCAGTATGATGCATCATGATGCAGGTATTATTGTACAAAGTTATGGATTGTTTTTAGACCATATACTATCAGAATTAGTTACTTGTCACAAACCGACATCATAACCCGAAAAACAAAAATGTAACACAAGCATGAATTTTGTTATATGTTCAAAGACAACCTCAGTATTCTTTGACTTATAACAATAAAAGGGAACAGTAGGCCAAATAATCCAACTATATCGAGAAATATTATCTCTAACAGCTAAAATGCTAATACACAACAAACTTATCTTTTAAAACTTCATTAAGCTAAAATTCTAAAATAATAGATACAGGAAATCCTAGGTTCCCACTAAAATAAATAATAAGAGGCATAATGTGATATGACTAGTGTTAACATGGTTTAAGATGAGAAACAGCCATATTTTCTCAGTCCTCAAAACTTGAATACATGTTAAACTATCTAGCTATCCCTTGCCAGAGCCAGATCAATTCTTAATCTAAAGTATCTATTTTTGTCATCACCAATGGTAAGTGGAGGAATGTTACTCCACAATACCAAAAAGATGTAGAAAACTTGCACGGTCAAATTAGATATTTCAAAAAATAATAATAATAATAATAATAATTGCACACTAATGTTCAAACACCTCAATATCATTAGTAACCTGTGACAAGCAATATTTCCCAGACTTTCCACCAACCTTGAAATTATTGGAAAGAAATATTTGAGATCTGATAATCACACTTATGTTCAAACACCTCAATTTCACTAGTAACTTGTATCAAGCAAAAATTCCCAGACTTTGCACCATTCTTGGAATTATTGCAAAGAAATATTTGAGATCTGATAAATTATCATTTAATCTGAAATGCAAGCAATTGATGCCAATAATATACACCTACAAGGTGCATCATTTTGTACCTGCCAATCTCGGACATCTAGGTGACTGCCAAACTCATGCCGTTCAGCAAAGCTGTTGATAAAATGGTGCCCCAGTATTTCTTGCCCTTGTTTAGGAATGTATCCCGTGTTGTCAGGTTGATTTGAAGCTAATGATGGATGAACAGGCAGAGTTCCAACTCCGGAAGCACAGTTTTGCAAGACATCCTCCCATGACTGAAAGTCAAGGTTTTTCCGCAGCTCATATGCTAATGCAGCATCATCACTGTCCTTACTTTTATCCACTTCAGCAAGTGAACAAAAATCTGTTCCAGGAGAAACTGAGAACTTTCCTTGGTAGTCATCTGCTCACACGAGATTACCATAAAATTGGCATGTCATCTCATGGAACAACCAGTTACCAACTAAAGCACAAATTTACTAACCAGAAAGTATAATAATAAACTAGTGCAAAACAAAACAGCTTTTTTACTTGTAAATGATGTAGGGAAATAAGGATCAGAGAATCCAGCATCTATCTTCTCCATTACAGACTGCTGTGGATCAATAAAAGAGTGGAATCTGGAGCTTGCTTGGTTATTATACACTGCATCAAATATCATATTTTATAAAATTACAGTTTTAAGGCATCCATCTTTGGTAAAGAGATATTATGTCTGTCAAATTAAGACTAGTGATTCATGGACTGAAAACTGAGACATACAAAAGCTACAAAAAATGCACCTGATTCAGCATCCTCATATTCTGATGCCTGTGCACTGTTCAGGCTTGTTGTATCTGTAGTTTGCGAACGTAATTGGTAAGTACTAGGATGGAAACTGGAAGACATTGAACCTTCTATCTCGGACCTGGGTATAGTTTCTTCAATTTCTTGGGAATATGGAGTAGTTTCTTCAGTCACTTTAATGCGATTATAATTTGTCCTATTTCCCTGATAATATTAAGTAAAATGAGAAAAGAATACCAGAAATATGAAGACTCTTAACTCTTTAACGAAAATATAATTGCACTAACAATGAAATTAATAATGGCTCCATATGGGACAATCTGCAAGGGTCATGACAGCAGGATTATAAGAAGCCTACTGACGGTAAACTAATAAAAATGCCTTTTTAGAGGGTTCATATCTTCACTTTGGAATTTTATATTAGTGATACTTTTTATTTCTCTAAATCTTCTGTTATCCACCAAATAAAACAATAGCATAAGTATCATATACTTTATTCCATGGCAGAACACAAAGGAAAAGATTAAAAACAAAATCTACAATGTTAAGACTTCAAGTCAACAATAGAGAGATATACTTTGACATTTTATAATTCCCAGACTAAAGGCCTTGCATTCCGCAATAATGCCCTTGGGACTGAAACAAGCTGATCCATTTGCCGAAAGTGGTTCATTATTTTCTTTTCCCTTCCCTGACTCTCCTTTTAACACAGACCCACTAATTTTATATATATATGGAAAGTTGGGATATGCAACTACATACCAGAAGATGCTGCAAAATATGTGCTATAAACACATACCAAATAAGAATCCAAATTCCAAGAACTTAAAATGTATTGTGATTATACTGGCCCAAATGGAGTTATGTCCAACAACTATTTTACCTAGTCAATCATATTCATACTTTTATGAAGGGAATTTTATGTCTAGACTTCTTGTTTCAATGGAAGAGATCCAACTAACAAGGTTATTCCCATGGGCACCAAATATAATAATATGTCAAGAAAGGAAGAATTCTTCTACCGTTTATCCAACCAATTAAATTCTTCTTCATACAATCATAGATGACTAACTGAACATAGAAAAACAAAAAGATAATGGGACAAAGTCTAACCTTTACTTCTCGGTAGTGGACAAGCACTATGTGTGAGAGTTCCCTGCAATAGTGGTCAATTAGGCAGGAAGCGAAAAAGGAAGCCAACAAGATATCCTTCAACAAAAAACTAGGAAAAATAAACTTATTTCCAGCAACTAATTCCAAATCAATAAATTATCGAAGCTGAAACTGACAACATTACCAAGTTAATAAACACCCCAGATTCTGCATACAAAAGTTAAGATATTTAGCAAGGAAAACCGCAAGTGCATACCTGTCTATTTGTATGTCTGTTAGAGAGAGAGAAGGGAGAAGCACAAGATCTTTGAAAATCTCAATTTTCGAGAATCTTTTAAGTATAATCCAAATTCTTGTAATTGTACATAAATTTGCATTCCTTTTGGGGATATTAAGTACACAGCACAACCACATTCATTTGAAATGTGAACAGTCTACTTAAAAACATCTTAACAATTTTATAAGGTTCTTGCTAGATTTTTGAAGTACAAATGCCAACACAAAAAAAATGCCAACCAGCCATGTCACTCTAACAAGTATAAAAATATCTAGGAATAGAGGCATACACACAACACTACCATAACCATATACGTTTAAAATGTTACAGCTCATATGTCTGCAGGCATGTACAGACACACTAGCTAGTAGCACAATTACTAATGTTAGCAAACAACAACGAACAAGAGACTTACTCTTCAAGCATCCAATAACTGCGTCTTTGAAAATTTTCATTTTCTTCGCCATGGGCATAATAGCAATGCAACACATCAATACTCCCAGCCTGAAACAACGAACACTTGTTCAATATATATGCAGTCAAAAGCACAAAAAAAATTTAAAATAATAATAATAATAATAAAGAAATGAATCCCTAAACAGAATTTACACCAAACAATAAACTGATCACCACAAATTCTATAAAATGAAATCTCTTTTAATCAACTTAGGGCTTTTCATTTTCTTGAGCTTGTCTTAAGAAAATGAAAAATCAACTAATCAAATTTCGTATTCACCTTAAGCCTCTCATGAGCTTCCTTTACGGTCTTTCCATCTTTTTTCTTCCTCCAGTTATGGCCATCTTTTCTAAAGTATCTCAGCACCTTCCGATCGAAAAGAAAAAGTGAACCACCTGAAATCAAGAAATGTAAGGCATGCTGTTATTTTAGGTACAAAGCCTTGATCTCTGAATAATCAATTGCCACAGCCAAGGACGCCTAATTGATGAACACAAGAAAGAATACATTTATGAATTAAAAATATAATACCAGTGGCAATTCTTCCACTACTTGATAACAAACAATCAAAGAAAAAACATTTTTGAAGAACAAATAAGAAATCAGAAACCAACTACGATTTTGATTTAAAATGAATTATACTACAATAACTACTCACCCAATTACTGTGTACTAGTGAATCAACCCAAACTAAAACACCTAAAGGCTACATAAGAAACAAATAAATACAAGTAACACATCCAGAAGCAAAACCAAAATTCAATGAAACAAAACAATAACTTTCAACTCAAAACTTTCCATAGATGTAGTTGAAGTAACCTATAATACATACCAAGTTGGATGAATTAAGAAAAGCGGAGAAATACATACTTGGAGGCATGTTAGGTGGTTCAGGGGCAATACGAAACTTGGTATAATTTTTAAGTATTTCACAAATTTCAGCTGGACGTAGCCATCGATGCTGCGCTTCCATCAGTATTTGCCCAATATCTGCAAACGCAACCCCATCATTCATCACTTAAATCACTGAATCAACCCATCAATCAATCAAACCAAACAGTGATTAACTAAAATTTTTGAAGCTTACCCAGTTGATTAACAAGCGCAAAGCGTCTACTATCTGCCATTGACGTTGCTATTATGATCAAAAGAAAGCAAACTCACAGAGGCGTCAGCATGATATTATTGATCAGTAAAGATAAAGATTTGAACTTTGAAGCGAAAAAAGGATTTGTAAGGAAAAAAAAAAAGAGTTTGGTTTGCAGCGGGGAGCAATTTAGGACACCATTAAAGAATGATAAGAGATCGCCGCCGAAATTGAATTTTCAGACAAAAGTAATGAGCTTTGAGTTATCAAAGGACAAAGAAGCAGCAAATAGCTACCATTAAGCTCGGCACTTAAAAGTGGGTCGTTTTATCCTTTGACTTCAAGTCCACTCTTTATTAATTTTTTTCTTTTTTTCCTTTTTAACCAATTAAGGTAATAATTTATAAGAATATTTATCTTTCTTATTATTTATTAAAAATCATGAAATCTCTTCAAGATTTTTATGATTTTTCTTTTGTTGAAATTTTAAATATGATTTTTTCTATAAAACAAAAAAAATCTTTTTTTTCTTTTAACTTAAATTACAAGTGGAACAAATAAAAACTAGTTATAGTTACAAGGATCGTTAAATTTTAGTCGAATATCAATTATTTTAAGATCACATAATAAAATTTTATATATTGTTTGATATTTATTTGATTTTTAAATTATATTTGATAAATTTCAAATAAGGCCTTGAGCTATTGAGTAATCCTTATCAAACAACTCAATATCTCACTCAATAATATGACAATCCTTATCGAACAACTCAATATCTCACTAAAAAATATAACAATCTTTTATCGATATAAACACTCTAAAATTTAGCTATTTTTTTACTTTTAAAGTTTGAAGAATATCAATTTTATATTTAAAAATAAAATAAAATAACTTAGCTTTTTTATTTTTAATAAAATTAAAAAATTATTTAAATTAGGCTCTTAATGTTTGTTGGTAAAATTAAAAGAAAAGAAAAACTTTGTTATACCTCTACACTTTCTAACCATAAAATTCTTCAATAATCATAGTCACGTGCACAGCACGTGCGACAGAATTAGGAAGTTATATCTCGATATGATTACTGAAACATTGAGGAAGTAAGGAAAAGGCGATGCTTT
>JANKKB010029181.1:0-20443 GCA_026225775.1 Bursera palmeri | reverse complement strand
TCTAGTTGAATCTAGAGAGAACTTGATTATTGTACCCATTATTGATATAGTGGAAGAATTTGCCTTGTGGGTTTTTTACTCTCCAAATTGGAGAGGTTTTTCCCACGTTAAATTGCTTGTGTTGTGGTTGGCTGACTTGGTTCAGATTTTTGATTGATTGTGCATAGAATTGTTTTCTATTTTCAGCCGTATTTTTAGTTGAGATATTGGATCTTGGTTGTGCCATTATCCAAACAATTTACGGTGAAGGAATTGCAGGGAATGCGGAAATTGGAATTAGAGAGATAAGGAAAAGGAGATAAACTTGTCAACAAAGAACAAGGAAGGTCATGCTATGAAATTCGACTAACATAATTTAAATCTTATAGCATAGTTATCGTAATTATAAGATGCACAAAGCCCTTTTATATCATTTACGAGCTTTAAGAAACTGGCATGGTATTCTTCTGTGGATCGAATGACCAAATATATAAATAGGGGTCATCCGAGTTTAGTTCTTCACCCAAAAGAAATATATTCTCTTTTTTTTTTTTTTTTTTTTAAAAAAACAACTGAATAACTGATGAGTAACCGTGGATCATTGAAGTTACTGTCCATAACTAAATGTTCGATATCAAATCAAAACAAAGAATGAGGCTCACTACATTCCTATAAAAATGATACAAAACCGAGCAATTTCAAACTTCTTTCACCTTATAACTATCACTCGCAGAAACCCAAAATTCAACAAAGGTGGCTGTCTACATCTTTCCCATTGATTAGACTGAAGTAATACTTCAATAGAAGCTGGTTATTCAATAAAATTAATTGTAATAAGGGAATCACATTCAAATTGATGTCTACGTTCAATCCTCACCACAAAAAAGAAAAGACTTATCCGAATATTCACTCACCTTATTGTCTGAATTGGCATTGAATAGGGTTGAGAGTATCTCGGAACTAACCACATTTCCAATATCTATCGAAAACAAATATTCCTATGGCCTTTGAAACTGGTGTTCAACTAAAGAAACCTAAACTCGAGAAGAAATTTGGTGTAATTTATGCCTTCATACTTGCTTTTGAAACCATGGACCCGAAGCAAAACAATGCAAATAGTACCTACAATGGTGCATTGTGAAGATATCTCCTCTCATAAAGACCAGTCACTTGGTCAGCCACAGCCCACATAATGGCCTGGCCTGGGGGGATCCTCATGAGCCGGGGCAGCAGTCCTTTCCACAAGGCACGAAGCCCCTCCTCAGCATATATTGTTCTGATAGCATGGACCATACCTTTGTACTTTACCATGCCCCCACTTCGACTCTGTGCCATTAACCTTGTTTTAACAACATCAAAAGGGCCAGTACATACTGGACCTACTGTTCCTGCGAGGAATCCTGATATCATAGACTGCCATGGTTGGAGAACTTTTCCATCACCTTCATGCTTTCTCCACAAAAGAACATCAAAAGCATTTTTAGCTGTAAACATGGCAGCTTGATTTGTCCCATTGCGCATAACAGTTGGGGCAGCCCCTGCCCACAATCCAAGCAGGCCTTCTTCACGGATGATCGTACGAGCACAGTGTATGGGACCCTTATATTTTAGAAGGTCAGGAGTCAACCCTCTCTGTTGCTGCAGTCTAATTTTCACTACCTGCATCAATGAAAAAGCAGTCCAACTTATAAGCAATTCTATTTTGTTAAGAAAACATATGTAAACAGTTAAATGCTCATATACGTCAAACACTAAAAGCAGTGAAATGTCATTTTCTCTGACTTTATATTAATATGTAACCACCAAAACTGAAATAAGAACAATCATCATGAAATGCTGTAATGTGCTCTGTCTTAAATAATTACAGGTAGAGATAGTTGTTTTCAATCTCATTCATTGGCATGAGCCTTGAGCTTACCACATGGAATGTGTTACGAATCTCTGATCTAGAATCAAGAGCGGAATTCCCTGTTTATTATTCTCATTTTTGCAAACATATGGCAAGTTAATTTATGTAACATCTTATATCAAGGAAGCTTTTACCAATCTCCTTCTCTTTAATGTACATGTAAAGGTTGCCCATTATGATGTTATGATTCCATTTTCTGACCTGGTGGACTAGTCCTCTCAACTATACATACTATCCATCATTATCCTCACATCATCTAAGGAAGAAGAATACAGAACATAAGAAGAGGGAAAAGTTAATCAAAATGTACAGTTCACAACATCATTCATCCACAAGTCATGAAATAATTAAACACTTATAATCAAGACTGGGAAGTGGACAAAATAAAGCTTTCTCTGAATTGATCATCAGCAAGGTAAGTCAAAGAACCGCACTTATATGTAATTATTTATTGCATTGTAAATTCACTAAAATCAGCAAAAAACCACTCAAGAATCCATGGAAAATGTAAAATGAATAGATGTTGTTGATATCTCTTCCGACCTGAGATGGCTAAAAATTATTGCATAATTTTCGAAATGATAAAATTCTCAACTCAACTGAGGACTAGAAAACTTTTGTCTGAGTTTTTTCCCCCCCTTTTTTTTCCTTTTAATACGACACCAGCTTAGCTTTAAAGAAATCCTCAATCTCTCTCACTCACACCCACTCAAGAGAGAGTGTGCCAGAAAACGTAGAACTTGAACCTATAGCCCAACATTTCTGATACAATTATTTGAATAGCATCCTGATGCAGCAATCACCAATGCTGCTGAACATAGACGCTATATTATTTTGATTCAATAAAACAATCAACAATGCCCTTGCATTTTCAGAAGCACTATCAACCAACAATCAAAATCAAAGAATCTTGATAAATCAACATGCCCAAGAAAAATACATTTTGCTAGAAACTACTATACTAAAATACAATACATCAAAACTAATATTTCACTACATATTCAGATCTCAGTAAGGTCCAGGCAACAGAATAACAAAAACTTTTAACACAGCAAATGCAATATTCCCACTCGAAACCAATAAAAGCAGGACAAAAACTTAATTAACCAAATAAAAAAACCCAAAATTCATAATTTTAAAATTTCAAATGTCCACTGAGCATTTTTTTTTAAAGAAAAAAAATGGAAAACAAACCTCAAAAGGAGTAACAATAGCAAGAGCCTCAAGAACACCAGCACCGAACCCAGAAATGATCCGACCATAATTGCTAATCTTCCCGGTTTGGGAGTCCTTAAACGCCGACTGGAGCACCGCATTTGATCCCATTCGAAGCGTGTACTTCAACGTCAGGTGAGTAGCGAACGGAGTCAAGCCCTTCCATAAAGCCCGCACGCCTTCCGTACGCGCCACGGTGGTGCCGCAGTGGACGATTCCCTTGTAGGTCCCACTCGTGTCCAGCTGCAACCTGGTCTTAATCACATCGATGGGCTGCAAACAAGACGCTTCTACGATCCCTCCCAACGAACCCGACACTGCCTTCATGTACGGCGGAATCGTCTTCTTGGGACTCGAGTCGGCGCGCTTCGGCTCCTGCTCTTGTTTACTCATAATTCAATACTGAAATATTGATCTGATCTAGAAGAAGAAGAAGAGTTTGATGCTTCTCTTCTTCTTCTTCAGGGTTTGATGCTCAGAAGCTGTTCAGTTTATTCAGCTTGATGCGAAGTGCCAACGCAGTGCAGGCCCGTGAGGCTTAAAAATAAATAATGAACAGCCGTGCCGTGAAAGTTAACAGTGTTGCAGGACTATACGACTGGTTCATGTCCAGTGGAATTCTTTTGTCGATTTCTTTAACTGGGGGATCCGTATAATTAGAAATGAATGGTTGCGATGGCTGATGGCTGCCTTTTCCGTTGAGAAGCCAAACCAAACCAAAGCCCTAGGAAAATCAAATACATAACACCTTCCATATCCAGCCACCAAGAAACCACTTTTAGCATTTTTTTTTTCAATATCATGTTAAGTAAATATTAATTATTTCAACCCAATATTTTACTTACTAAAATTTATATATATATATATATATATATATATATCTAGATTTATATTTTTCTTTCAAACTAGATCGAAAAAAAAAGAGATTTAATAAACAAGTCGTTAATTGGAATTATTATTCACATATTTGATGAATTTCAAATTTTATTTTATTTATATCTCTTTTTAAATAGAGTTTTCTAGAGGTTGATAGTAGAGTGGTAAAGCATATTTTATAATTTTGTATTATAGATGGAGTACTATTGATCCAATGGTAAGAGGGATATAATAATTCTGATAGTATCAAGGAAGCAAAAGGGCTGCTACACATAAGTATTATTGACGAGAGATGGCAGCTATGCATATAAGAAGAAGAAGGAGAAAGCAATAGTCGACAACATGTGGGCTGTGGAGGGGAGTTATCTAGGTCAAAAGATAATATAATCGTGAAGTATGGAGAAAAGGGTTTTTCAAGACATATATGGGACTTTAAATAAGCTGTGTTTAGGTGAAAAGGTAATTATAATAATATATTTTGAACAAAAAGATTTGGCTTTAGAGAATGTCAAAAGATGACCTACGAACTTTTTGAAATATGCTAAATCAAATAATGTATTTTGAAATATGCTAAATCAAATAATGTATTGAAGGGTTGACGTTTATATAGTTCAAATAATATTTATAGTAAAGATAAAATAATAAAAATTTGACCTTCTTAAATATTTAATATGTTCCACTTAATACTTCCATGTAAATTATGGTGTGTGAAATGGGCTATATGTGTGAAAACTGGTAGTTTTCTTGCCATTGTAAGGCCTGCTAATTGTGAGCCCATTAAAAAGAATGGGCTCCAAACATTATATTAGCCCAAAACTGATCATGGCCCAGGCCAGCCAACATCTATGTCTTTTTACTGCAACGCCTGGAGTCGTGTCACTATATTGGTTTGGAACATGCAGTTTTTACTGACAAAGCAAATGCGTGTCGCCGCTACATGGCTCCATTGCTCCTCTTTCGCCGCGTCGATCACCTTACGTGTCCCTTCCCCCCCAAACTCTCCTGGTTAAACTTGTTGTTCTATGTTCTCTATATAAGTCCTCTGAGTTATACTCTCCACGTTCAGCATAATTTGAAGATTTTAAACTATCTGTAGAAGAAAAAAAAAAAAACAGCAAAAGCACAAGGACAAGGAGAAATGTCAACAGAGCAGGAAAGGCGAGAGCTTGACGAAAAGGCAAGGCAGGGAGAGACGGTTGTTCCTGGTGGGACGGGTGGCAAGAGCCTGGAAGCTCAGGAGCACCTTGCTGAGGGTAACCCATTATTCTACTTCTATATGTCGTGTCTCTTAATTATTCGTGCAACTTGTTTACTTGCATTTATATAGATTGGAACTGACTTTGTGTTGTTGGTGTTGATGGTAATGAAGGGCGGAGCCGTGGTGGGCAGACTAGGAGGGAGCAACTTGGAACCGAAGGGTACAAGGAGCTGGGTCACCGTGGCGGGGAGACAAGGAGGGAGCAAATTGGACATGAAGGGTACCAGGAGATGGGCCGGAAAGGCGGACTGAGTACCATGGACAAGTCTGGAGGAGAAAGGGCTGCGGAGGAAGGGATCGAAATCGACGAGTCCAAGTTCAGTACTCGTACCTAAATAATGCGATCCAAAGTTAAAAGTTTTTGGATATCTAGACTTGCTTGTAAGTAGTCATAATCCTTCTTGTATTTGTCTAGGTTATCCAGATATACAGGAACCAGTGTTGTTTGTTTGTACGTTTAGGTTTCGCGCTAGCTTTCTGTTGTGAACTTTCTTTTGTTTGTTAGGTCCTGGGGGGAGCCAGTAAGCTGTGGCCTTGCGTCTCATAGTGCAAAAATTGGCCTCTCTCTGTCTGTGTTCTACTGTTTTTTTTTTATAATATCAATCTAGTTTTCGGTTGAAAATTTGGATTCTCATGCCTGCGCATCTATCATCATATAGTGTCTTCATATTGAAGAATTGAGCTGCCACAATACTACGGGTATTATTATTATAAACCATTCGTTAGTCTTGCTATATAACATCGGAATCTCGAAGGAGAGGGAGGGTTCTCTAAGTCCTGCAATTTCAATCGGTCATATCTGCGTGGATAACACACTTACACTCGTCGTCGTTCATGTTCAATTTCCCAAACATTCGAAAATTGTGAAATAAATTATTTTAAGATCAATAATGATGATTCTAGCCACATGGCTAATTAACTATACTTGTAATTGCGCATGCAGATACAAATACTGTGCTCATTTGATATCTAATTTTCTTTCTCTCGTCATACAATTCATTTAAAGCATGTGTATTGGTACACTGTTAAACAAATTACACGAACAACCTGAACAAAGTAAGCTAGCAAAATCGAAAAGTTTAGGTTAAGACCTCTTAAGATGACTTTTCATTTGCACGAACTGCCTGACATATCCAGCCGTTAAAATCGTAAAGTTTAGGTGAAGACTCTCTTAAGATAACTTTTCATTTGCACGAACTGCCGACATATTCAGCCGTTAAAAGCATTCTTTTTCAAATTTTGGAGTTCTCCTTCAACTAGAAACTATAACTACTGTAATAATTTCAATCTACTTTTTTTGCCCCTCACACCATCTCTCTTCAACCTAAGCTGAAGCTGAGCAGCCGCCGCCAAAACCCTTACATTCTGCACCTAATTTAATGTTATCACCAGCTTTAATTTTCCGGGATTGTCCTAAACAAATCAACATACCACCAAACCACCTCCATGGCCGACAGGAGACATTCCCCATCATGATCTCTTATTCTTCCTCTGAAATCACCGTCAATCAACCGTTGGATCGCCTTGTTAAAGTTCTAACAGAAAGTTAAAATTAAGTTTATCTCAACTTGTATAATTCAGAAAACAGGATTCTTCAGTGCAGTGAGGTGTAGTTTAGGCCTTTAGTTCTCTTGCCGAAACATCAAGTTAGTTGGACGTAATTATTGAATTCAGTTATCTTGTAAGGTTTGTACACAAGCCACTAGATTGCAAATAAAACAGTCAATGATCAATAGATATGTGTGACTATGCCTAAAAATGTCAAATAACAATCACGTAAATATTTAATTAACTACTTTTTTTCAATTCAATTTTAAAGAGTAAACAGATATTTAATGCTAATAACATCTTTAATGACACAACAAATTTGAGTATGTAGAGAGATACAAGGGAGTATTAGTAGGGTAAATGAAACAAATAATTTTTTTCAAACCAACAGATAACTAGGGGAAATCTCGAGATTATGTTTATTTTCACTGCAAATATTAATAAAATAAATTCATTTTATTGTTCTTTATTTTATTGCTAGACATATTAATATAATCAAAGAATTTTTTTACACACATCTGATTATAGATGCCTACTTATTAACTCTTTTCTTCTGCATATAAATCCTCAACTACCTTCTGCTTAATTATTGCTTAAGCAGATTGTTAATAAATATTGATTTAGTACTTAGAAATAACCATGATTTTTACATTCTAGCCTCAAGAAGAAGGTGTAGTGATATGCATCAACCACAATTTTATTTATCATACCTTTTCACGTTTATATTACAATCAGTAATTAGTATAACAAACAAAGGATCCGTTATCATTATTATACCTTTTCAGTCGCAGATTATGCATATGTTTTTTATTACTAGGAAAGGATTGGTTTATCTCTTTTTTTTTTTTTTTTTTTTTTTTTTTTTTTTTTTTAAAAANGTTTATCTCTTTTTTTTTTTTTTTTTTTTTTTTTTTTGGTTCTTTAGAAAAAAAGATGATTCATAGATATCAAAATGTTAATATGTTGTCTGATTTTAGTTTTTAAGAGTTGAGAAAATGACTTTGTTTTTATTTTTTCTCTTGCGGATAAGTTTCAGCCGCGGTCGTTGGGTAGTTCACCGTTTACCGATAATTTACTCCAAAAGGCTATGTACTTGTGTCATTCTGCTTGCCTTCTCAACTACTGTTTTAACTGACTAAGCACCTTCGAAGATGGAGCATTTGCTCCCATGTTGCCGCGTTGGTCTCCCACGTGTCGCGTGTTGCTTTGATCTAAAATACCCACCTCGCAAATCCTATTCTATTTAAACCCACCTAAACCTACACTTCATGCCAGTTGATGTTATCAGGTTGCATACCTATTCGAGATTTCCTTTGTGAAGTGAGTGAGAAGTAGCAAGTCTAAATTGCAAGAGAGGAGAATGTCTTCAGAACAGGAAAGAGCCGAACTTGACCGTAAGGCGAGGGAGGGAGAGACTGTTGTTCCTGGTGGGACAGGCGGCAAGAGCCTGGAAGCTCAGGAGCACCTTGCTGAGGGTAATTAATTTTAACCTCCCTCTTCACTTATGGTTGCAGTAGTCTATATTGAAGTCTTTCAAACTGTTAATTAGAGGGTATTTAGATTAAAGTGGTTTTGGGATTATTGTATTGATGATTTTGTACCTGTTGTAGGACGGAGCCGTGGAGGCCAGACCAGGAAGGATCAGATTGGACATGAAGGGTACCAGGAGATGGGCCGCAAAGGTGGACTTAGCACCATGGATAAGTCTGGCGGAGAGCGGGCAGCCGAGGAAGGGATAGCGATCGACGAGTCCAAGTACAAAAGTCGGAGCTAAATAACGTGCCCAAGTTGGGAGCTCTAGCTACGCTTTTGTCGTGTCTTATGTTTTAGGGTTTGGTTGTAGTCATGTCGAGTAATCTAGCTAGGTAGAGTCAAGTAGTATTAGTAAAAACTGTAATGCGTAGTAGCTAAAAGCCTGTGCCTTTAGGATTTCCTGTGTTTGTTTGCTGGGAGAGCTCGTCCTTCTTTCTTTTATGTACACTTATATGTTTGATCAATGTTGGCTTTTCGTTTGAAAGTAATGTCGCAATGAAAAGATCCATCTCATCTTATAGTATGTGATGATGATAATAATTAATTACTCTAATGATTAAAGAGGATCATCAGTTAATTATATGGCAAGGAACTTAAGATCGAATACTAAGGTAAGAAGGTCCAAGAAGGTGATGCAAGTCAAATGAGAGTAATGTGCCAATGAATAAGTTACTGTAACGATCAAGACGATTAAAATTACCTATCAGAAATTGAGATAGAATACTAATCAAACGTTCGCCAAGGTGATGCAAGGATGCCGACTTCGTTAAGCATTAGCTAGACGTCAATGAAGCTACTTTTTTACATGAACAAGATCAAGTGCTCCCTCTTCCCGGTGTTTGGAAGGAGGTTCCATCGATTTAGAACAAAAAAACAACTCCTTTCTTTAAGTGATTGCAAAAACCCTAAAGGACTATAACTCAATTGTGCAAATTAATTATTTAATCTTAGAGCACCTTGGCTTTCAATTTGCCTCAAATGAGATCTTTCTCATAAAATAGAGTGATGGAAATACGGAAAATAACCGAAGGTCCTGCAAGAAGGACTACTTTCGTAAGTGAAGAAACATTCGGAATTCCAGAAGATATAATATGTTAATGGGATAAATGGATTGAGCTAAATATGAGACGCACAAAATAGCTTAGCTGTACTTTAAGATTTTAGAGTGAGCACACAATTTATAACATTGTTAAGTTTATTACTCTCCTAAAAGCTTAAACTAATTATAGGTGTGGGGCTTAACTTGAATATTTAAGCCTCTAATACGCTCTTTTACGTATAAGGTGTTAGAGGTTCCACAATGCCGCTCGCTGCGACCACTCTTAGAACAGCCTTGCAGGGTGCGATATCAATGCCATAAAGGAATTAGATTGTACTCTCCTATCACCAATTGGTTTTAGGAGGAATGACAGTCCAAAGGTCTTACATGTGATATCCGAGCCATGGTCATAGATTCGAGTCGTGGGAGTGTCATTGTGAAGGAGGGATTGCTGAAGGTTCCACAATGTCCCTGCGACCACTCCTAGAACTTAAAAAGCTTAACTTGAATATTTAAACATATCTTCTACATGGATGATAAAAAATTTAAAACCCAAAAAAGAAGGGAACATACATACATACATATATATATATATATATATATATATAGGGGAAGGATCAGGAGACACAAATTTAAACACAAATTATAAACCATTAGATTATATAAAAATCGATGGTTCAGATTATTCATGAGCCTTCAAACATTTAATGCAATATTCCATTTTCCTATTTCTCTCTCCAAGTATTAAATGTCTTGTCTCCTCTCCTAATCCTCTTTCATCTCATTTTTATTTTTATATTTCATTTAAAAATATATATATATGGCATCATAAATTAAATTTTTAAATAATTTTTCATAAAAAATCAACAATCACAAATAATATTCTTTTATTTATAAATAATTCTTATAAAATCATTTATTTTTAACAACATTTTTATCAGACTAGTAAAATAGCCTTGTTTTATTTTATCTAGATATAGATATATATTAAAGAGACCGCTCAGGACAGGTGGCAGATGCAGCGAATCATAACCGTTTGAGGTGAACGGATTCGTGTCGTTCTGATTCATGACTTGAAGAACATTGCCTAGGCTGACACAGCATCTGCATGTCATTACCAAATCGCTGCATAATTCCTTCTCTGCCGCGTTGCATCTACGTGGTCTTTTCTTCTCATTTTCTCCCTCTTAACCAAAATTACATACTCTTTCTCCCTCCATAAAAGGCAATCCGAATCCTTGCAGCTCGTATAGCAAGTTCAGTCGCACTAAAGTTGTTAGAAACTAAGGAAGAATATAGTATGGCATCGGGACAGCAAAGAGAAGAGCAAGACGCCAGCCAAAGACAGGGAGGCGCTGGTGAGAACAGCCTTGAGCGCCTGGCTGAAGGTCCTACCCTCTCTCCCTTTCAGTGCGCTGCAATGCAATTGTTTTACTTTGTATTTGCATTATGTTAGGATTTGATTATAATGATTATTTTGGTGTTGATGTTCATGTTTACAGTGCACCGTGGAGGACAGACTAAAGAGAACATCTAGGGGTACCAGGAGTCAAAAGGGTATGAGGAGAATAAGGGCCATCGAAGGGAGCAGACTAAGGAGCTGCATGGAACTAGAAGCAACAACGAGGAAAGCCGTGGAGAAGCTGGAAGAGCGCCTGCGATTGACGACACGCTTGACATTGATGGGTCGACTGGCTAGTGTTTCGGAACTCTAGTAGACTAGGCTTATACTTCCTGCGACCTTGTAATATCCATAAGCTAAATTTTTTCAAGTTGTTATAATGTCTAAAATTTCCCATGTAACCCTAGGGTGGGTGGGTAGCTTTAAATCTTGCCACTTTCTTTCCTCCATATGTCAGGTTAACTAGCCATCTATGTGGAATTCTGGGAAACTTTAGGCAAGGAACAGAAACTCACTGTGTCGCTCTCTGATGTTGCCGATAGAGTTGTTAGCAAGAAAATTGAGTCTCTCGTTTAAGAAAATAGGCATTTCGATGCCTTCATGTGAGCAGCGTTAAGAATTCGCGAAAACCTCCTATCTCTGTCTCTCCAATATAATTGAATACCATATCTCCGCATGCTCATACAAATGCTTATGCAATATTTACACGTTTTTTCGTTATAACAAATAGCAATATAATGGTTGAAAATTTATTAACAGTTTTAATGATCCATGAAGTTTCATGGAATGTTCTTCAGATGTCTCATTAAATAGGCTTGTAGCATGCAATGAGAAAGAAGGCTGATGGATTGATGAACTTGACAGCAGTTGTACAGATCATATGATACGCCATAAAATTTTTATATCAAATAAGTGTTATAGTCAAAATTTTGCGCGTGTTTTCTGCTCTTCGATAGCTTCCATCTCTCATCTCTGCTTCCCGTTGTATGAGATTGCTTCAGAGATCAGTGACTTGTCGCTAAAGCGGTGACAAGCAAACCGAGCACCAAAAATGGCTGGGCACTGGCCTGAAACGCGAAGGAACAATAAACTTCAGCATCTAAGTAAATTATGTCAGAAGGATGGTGCTAAAGCCGGGGATACTTCTATAATTTCACAGGATCCGCCATTTCAGTGGCATCATACCACATCGTGCGGGGTATGGCCACAAAATTTACAAGATATGCACAGGGCAAATGAAAGTTCAAATGGATGTAGAGAGAAGCTATGTTAAGCTGAGAATTGAGGCCTTTGTTATGCCTTTGGTGATGTGAAGGAAAAAAAAAAAAAAAAACCCCTTAAGAGAGCAGTTCATATTTTCTTGGGGTTAATGCATATGGTAGAAATGTAACAGACTAGTTTCAGCATTTCAAATTAGATATATTTTCAGAACTCTTAAGTAAAGTCTTTCATTCAGGAACATAAGAGAAATTTTATACCTGATATTTAACGTCATATTTTACTGGGTCTTTGAGGAAGTATTGAAACTGCAGCACACAAATACTGAAATGAGTAGTGTTACTAAAAAAAAGAAACAAGGAAAACAAGAGAAAATCTAATTGGGGCAAGATCTCAGTGACTATTCAAAAGCACGTAACTTTCATAGCTGAAGCATATTGTTGAGGACCACAAATTTAAGAATTAAAGGGTCGAACAGAAGCAGGCTGCTCGGTTTCATACTACCTGACGTCAGCATGGTCCTTATCACTAACCAATTTACTTACGAGGTGGAATAATCAGTGTTATTAATAACTAAAAGATTTCTTTACCTGAAAAACAACTTGTGGAATTATCAAGCCCAGCAGCGCCAGAGCATAGTATGGTTTACCAGCCCCTAGTAGATAACCTACAAGCATCAGTATATAAATCAATAAGTCATGATCTTGATGTAGGATGGCGTATTAGCCTTTTAGGATTATTTTTGTCTTTTAGTTATTTTTGTTTAGGGTTTAGTTGATTTAGGAAATTTGTCTTTTAGGGATTTTAACTTAGTTAGAGATTTTAACTTGTTCTTAATTGAGTCAGAATTCATAAACTATTTCAATGTTGTTTTTCTCAATTAGAATTAAGGATCAGAGTAGTCTAAATAAAACCTTTAATTAGTTATTTTGTTAGACTGATTATTGAATTTCACACTATTCAAAGATTTTTTGCTCTCTCTTTTCATCCTCTCTGGTTTTTCTTGGATTATTCTTCTTGTGCGACAAGTCCCCATCAAGGGTATCAAAGCATGGTTCAATCCAACTCTGTTAATCATAAAAATTCACTTCCGCAACACAAACAAGTCTAAAAAATTTACACTAATTCTAGAAACCAGTAAAACATTAAGCAAAATACCAAAAAATTACCTAAATCCGTCAAACCGAGACACTAAGGAGTAATCATCTAAGGAGTTACCTAATAAGCTACCTCCCATGAGAGATATTCAACATGCAATTGACTTAGTTCCAGAATCTCAACTTCCTAACCTTCCCTATTATAGGATGAACCCTTTCGAGAGAATTGAGTTGAATAGCCAAATAGAAAGCTTATTAGAAAAAGGTTTCATTCGGCATAGTCTTAGTCTTTGTGCAATTCTCGTCCTACTTACCTCTAAGAAAGATGGAACTTTGAGAATGTGTGTAAATAGTAAAGTCATCAACAAATTACTATTAAGTATAGGTTTCTTATACCTATGCTACAGGATATGTTAGATGAATTGAATGGTTCTCTAAGATAAACTTAAGGAGTGGATACTACCAAATTAGGATTAGACATGATGATGAGGAAAAACCGCTTTTAAATCCCCTAATAGATTATATGAGTGATTAGTCATGCCTTTTGGTTTATCTAATGCCCATAGTACTGTTATTAGAGTCATGACCCACATCTTACAACCTTTCCCATGAAAGTTTATCGTCGCTTACTTTGATGACATTCTAGTATTTAGTAAATTTGGAGAGATCACTTAGACCATCTTGGGCAAGTTTTTCTTACCCTTAAGAGTTGAAAAGATGTATGTTAATCTTAAGAAATGCTTTTTCATGCAATCTCAAGTTCTTTTCTTAGCATTCACAGATTCTTCCAAGGGTATTAAAGTTGATCCTTAAAAGGTAAAAGGCATCACATCTTTGGCCTAAACCTAAAACTTTAACTGAAATTCATAGTTTCCATAGATTAGCCTCTTTCTATGAGAGATTCATTCAAGGATTTAGTACCATTATGGCTCCTATAACTGACATGTATAAGAAAAGGTGAATTCCAATTCTTCCCTGTCGCCACTAGGACATTGGAGGAAATTAAACGTAGGATCACGAAAGCATTTGTACTTTAGCACCCTAACTTTTCCAAAGTCTTTGAGGTTGCTTGTGATGCTTCGGTATAAGAATAGGAGGTGTCTTGAGTCAAGAAGGTCACCCTATAACATTCTTTTGGTGAGAAACTCAATAAGGCTAAACAATGATATTCTACCTATGATAAAGAGTTCTATGCTATTGTTAGATCTCTACAAAATTGGAAGTATTATATCTTGCCTAATGAGTTTGTCCTATATTCTGACCATCAAGCCTTGGAATATCTCCAATCTATGAATAAGAGTGATGTCAAATAATTTGAGCTCCTTTAAATGTTTACCTTTGTCCTTAGACATCTCCTGTAAAGGATAATAAGGTAACAGATGCCTTTGGTCGCGTCATGTAGATCCTACAAATCATGAGTGTTGAAGTAGTAGGCTTTGATAGCCTGAAATTTGAATATTCCTCTTGTCCTAATTTTAGTAGTATCTATAAGGAACTTCGACATAACAGTGTAGGGATCATGTAGATTTTATCATTCATGACGAGTATCTTTTTAAGGGATCTCGTTTATGCATTCCTCGTACTTCTATGAGAGACTTTTTAGTATGAGAAATGCATGCATAGGATAAGTTGGACATTTAAAGAGAGATAAAACCATTGCCTTAGTTGAGGATAGATTTGATTGGTCTTCTTTGAAAAAAGATGTTGTCAGGATTGTATCCCAGTGTTGAACTTGTCAATTAGCTAAGGCTAGGAAACTTAATACTAGATTATATACTCCCTTCCCTGTTCCTTATCTCCCTTGGAGAGATATTAGTATGGACTTCTATTAAGATTGCCCAAAACTGCTAGAGACCATGATTCTACTTTTACTGTAGTAGATCAATTCTCTAAAAGGACTAATTTTATTCCTTGTCGAAGAATAGTGATGCTTCAGATATCACAAAGCTATTCTTTAAAAAGGTTGTCTGTTTACATAGGTCTGTCACTATAGCGTCTGATAGGGATGATAGGTTTGTTATTAATTTTTGGAAGACACTTTGGAAATTGTTTGGCATGACTCTTAAGTTTTCTTCTGCTTTTCATCCTCAAATTGATGGTCAATCATAGTTCACAGGATTTACTTCGCTGTGTGGTACGAGAAAAATTCAGAAATTGGGATATTATGTTACTTATAGCTGAGTTTGCATTAAATATTGTTGTTCATAGGTCAATTGGCAAGAGTCCATTCATGATTGTTTATGGTATTGAACCTTGCTGTCCCATTGGCCTAGTTCGCCTACCCCCTAACTATCACCCTTCAAATTTTGCCGAAGATTTTACCTCCCATGTGCGTGACCTACATGCTAAGGTTAGACAATTTCCTCGAGCAATGATAAATATAAATCTGTTGCTAATTTGTGTTGTAGAAAAAGGTTTTTAAGGAGGGTGATTATGTTATGGCTCGTCTTGATCTTTCTCACTACCCTAAACAAGCCAACAAGAAATTGCATGCCCCTGCCATTAACCTTCTTAAAAAGCTTGGTCCTAACACTTATATACTTGATTTGCATTCTAATTTGAATATCACTGAAGTTTTTAATGTGGCAGATTTGTTTTCTTACCAAGGACATATTGAGCCTCCAGTTTTTTATGATATTTCTGTAGGTTCACCTGCCACTCTTGCACCTCATGTAACTCATTTTGCTCCTCCACCTATTGATGAGGCTAGACAAATTTTGGATGACCACTACTTTGCTTCTTATTATGGTGGTTTTCATCACTTCCTTGTTCGTTGGAAAGGTCACCCATCAGATGATGATACTTGACTTCCTGGGGATGAGCTTTGTCGCATCAATCCCCATGCCTTGGAGTCCTATTTGCAGTCTCACTCGTCAAAAGACGAGTTTTTCTCAGCCAGGGGAAATTGATGTAGGATGGCAAATTAGCCTCCTAGGGCTATTTTTATCTTTCAGTTAATTTTGTTATTTAGGGTTTTAACTGATTTAGGTAAATTTATTTTAGGGATTTTGACTTAATTAAGGATTTCAACTTCTCCCTAATTAACTCATAATTCCTAATCTGTTATGATGTTATTTCTCCTAATAAGAATTAGGGATTAGAGTAGTATAAATATAGCCTTTAATTAGTTATTTTGTTAGACTTAACTATTGATTGGTTATTAGATTTCATACTCTTAAGAGATTTCTTGCTTTCTCTCTTTTCCCCCTTTCTAGTTTTTCTTGGATTATTCTTCTTGTGCGACAGCTCCCTATCACATCTTCACAGAGGAATTTAAACTTAAGCTTTATTAAACAAAATCCTTTAGTAAGCCTCGAATCTGATGTCAAATCATCACCTCAAATTGCAACAATAATAATGACATAGTTGTACAGAGAGGCAATGAGCTTGATTTCATGAACAGGAAGAAACAGAACATTTTTTATGAGACATAATTGTGAAGGATTAAAAATAATGTACCAGCCACAGATAACTGAGTTATGTCGATTGCGCCAACACAAATCCATTTAGCAGTTTCAGCACCAAAAGCTACAGGAAGTGACTGTTCACACACCATTGCCAGACAAAAGGTTACAATTGTTATAAGGATATGAATGAAAACTTAATTTTAAGATGGCAAAACATATACATATAATAGACTAGTGGAAGATGATAGAAACCTGAAGTCCCATTGCTCTATCTCCTTCAATGCTCTTAAAGTCATTTACAATCGCAATACCTAACTGAACCATGATATTGTAAATAAATCAGTTCGGTTGGATCATGTGTATATATGATATGTACCAAATGTGAAAAACATACCCCAGCTATGCTATACAAGAGTGTGAGAACTATTATGTCAGGTGTAAGCGTCCCGAACAAAGCTTGGCCAGCCCACCTATTTAGATAAATAAATAAATAAAAGATTGCTCAATACTTTTTGTGTAACAAAGTGAAAATACATCAATAGAGCCCTTTCCACTGAATTACTAGAATCTCAGGCCAGCCGAGGGAGAGTTTATACATTGCATTCTAGTGGAATAATTAAGAGTATCCCAAAGATAGAATAAACATTCAACTCAAAAGTCCTCTGTATCTGAGACCACAAAGAAGCAATCACGGTGACCATCCAATGTTTTATCAGATTACTTGGGCGAACTATATGGACAGTCATCATGGACATATATATTAAATAAAAAATAAGTTAATTAAATAAAATTATAATGATTAATTATGATAAAAATTTTGCTTCGAACAGATATTTGGAGAAAATAGTTTAGAAACTATGAAAACTAGCCCTATTTGGGGGGCGCTAAGGAAAAATAACCTAACTCAATAATCTTTGGATCTATCTAAACAACGTCGTTAACCAGTTAATGGACCCGTTGACCCGTTGAGGTGAACCGTTAAGACGAAAAATTAACCCTTTGACCTGTTACCCGATCCTTTAACCCGTTGTCTAGTTGATCCAAAGATTATTGAGTTAGGCAATTTTTCCTTAGCATCCCCTAAAATCTGGCTATATTTCAACCTTCCCCAAAATCATTCAGATATGTCCTCAGTACTAATGTGTGCCATGGTTGCAAGTGTTACAATTAAACAGATACCTTATACTTTCTCTTGAAAGGCCAGAACAGAAAATTTTCAATGAATAATTTAGATGTCAAGTTGTTGAAAACCAAGGATAGACTTCCTATTTGTCAACGAACCAAGGACAGTGTTAAGAGGGAAAATCATACCAGGGCAAACTTATGTAGCTAGCTCCCAGAGCAAAATTTCCAATCCAACCATTTTGTTTCAGCTGCAGCGAAATTAGGAACTTAGTCAGCGGTTCAGCAGATTTTCTTCTGTAACATGAAAGAAAAAAGGAAACAAACTACCTTCAGAGGTGGGGCAGAGTATATGTATGACAGCAAGGATCCACCAAGAGCAAGATAAAACACTATTGGGAAGTTATGACCTGCCTGGTAAGGAGATGGGGATTCATGAAACAGTGGTTACCCATTATATACAATGAAATACTACATGTACCCACCAATGTGAATTACCTACCCACACGTCTAATAAACCAGCTAAGCCAAGGCCTGCTAGAAGCAGCACCCAGATCTGTGTAATGACCTGTATGAATTTGAAGGGAAAAGGAAGTGAATGTCGATGTTTCAATACTATATAACAACAAAAAAGTAGTTAGGTTACGCACCTCATTCTCAGATATTGCACCTGAAGGAATCGGACGATAAGGTTCATTGATAGCATCAATGTCTCGATCATACCAATCATTGATTGTCTACAAAGTCAAAATAGCCACGTAAAGTTACGTTGTTGCAGTTCAAACCTTTCATTCAGTCAAGCAAAACCTAACTCTATATCTTTTAGAAAAGTACCTGTGTATAGCCAGTGAGACATGGGCCAGACATCATCATGCAAACAATTGATTTAGCAACATCCTCCAAATTCCAATGGAAGTTTCCTACAATGTGAATCGAATAATGAGAAAAGCGATTTAGAAGACACGCAGAATCAAACTCTTGTCTGTTTTCATGTAAAGATCAATCATTAATGATTAAGCAGATTCATGAAGTTCACTAGCAAGTAGATAGCCTATGCAACTCTCAAGAGATGAAACTAAACAGATGTTGACATAAAGAATGTCTAGATGATACGAACAGGAAGGAAGAGGTATTTAAATTTCATGACAATAGATCATATTACTCTCATACTATGCAAAGAGAAGTACCAGAGGCAGCAGCTCCACAAACTACTCCCCAAATTAATGGAGGCCAGGTAACAGGCTTTGTCAGTTGAAGACGAATCTTCCATTTATTCTGCAGAAGAAAAAAAAAACCCAGTCTTTTGCATGAAATATAGTTTGGAACATCTTATATAATTAAAATTAATTAAGTGCTGCAAAAATCATTGATAATTGGAGAAGAGGATGAACTTTGGATTGCCAAGGCTAAAACAACTTAAATCTTATCCTAAAATACTTTATTTTTTTGTTTTTTGTTAAGGAGATGTTTTCCCAGATTAAATACTTCTATAATACTATCACAGCTATCCAATAGCAAAACCCTTTTCACTTTCCTGGAATTTTCCAATGATACCAAAAGAAGTACAAGCATTATCCACAGAAAAATTCCACACTTTTTAGCTATACTTCTAAAATCAAAATTAAAATAATAATAATAATAATACTATATCTAAAAACTTGCAACAACAATTAGCGTTTGTAAAAATCAAAACTCAATTTCAACCATTCAGTTCTTCTTCTTTTAATAACGAAGAAGCTATTTCTAAGAAATGAAGTCATACAACAAGCCTTACAAACTATAGAGATTTTATATTAGGTAAATGCTCCATTTTCACCTAATATTCATTCAGGCACGCTATGCTAGGCTTAGGAGTAGAATCCCAGCACTAAAAATAGGAACTCACTGTTTCTTGTGCGGCTCCTTTGATGCCGAGAAGTTGATTAAAGTTTGACCCACCAGCAGCTGGCGCTTTATCTGGTGCCTGAGATTTAACTACAATAAAAAAAACAACAAAACCACGATCAAAAACCTTAAAGCCCCAGTACCAATCACTCTTCCTTAAACACCGTAGCATCCACACAATTAAATAGCAATAATAAGCCACAGATTGCTCACGAAACCTTCTTCTGCACTTGGGTCCTGAGCTCTCACAGTCAGTCTCCGCGCTGAAAAATTAACAAATATTTCACACCATCATCACCATTCAGAAACATAAAAAGTTTAACGTTTAATAAGCTGAATCTTCTATTGCATTTGGCAGCTCAAAAACGATTATCATACTACTTTCTTTACTTTCTAGTTTTCACTCTATCCACTCAGCAACCAAACAAAGCATTAACAAGTGAACTCACCAGTAAAAGAAACAGAAACCGGAGACAGAACACGCTGAGTTCGAACTCGGTAGTTGGTGTTGGTGTTGGATAGCCTTGTGGACAAAACTGAACTCAGTACCGACGACATTGAAAGAAGATTGAGATTTGCTTTCGTTGATGCTCAGGACTATTGAAGTGAAGTGGAAGTGAGGGAGATAAGTTTATCTGTACCTGAAAAACGCTATGCCTGCAGGAATTCAGTCAGAGAAGAGGAGAAGCTTTATGGTGTGAGTCGGTATTACTTTTTTGTGGTTGTGTTACTGACGAGGCATAATCTGATTGATGATTTTCGGTCTACTGGGACCCAGCTTTTACGATGATAAAAGATTCTGAGTTCAGACCATCGTTGAATTTGAACAGTTATAGATTTTGTACTATGTCTGTGTCAGCTACTAGTAGGGCTGGGTAAAATAACCCGACCCGTCGGGTTGACCCGAACCCGACCCGACCCGTCGGGTTATTTTCGGGTCAGCATATTTGAAAACC